>JAODAL010071072.1:0-15672 GCA_025379985.1 Phyllomedusa bahiana
TTACGCAAAGTGAAGATCCCCTTTTAATACGTGAATTTTATTAAAAAAAAACACAAAGCCAATAGAATGGTTCAAAAGCCCAGTATTGGTTTCCCCTTTGGCAAGATTTTGTATCTATTTGTCACAAATAGTAGATTTGCCCAGTAGTGGCATATCTGTTAGGATTTTTCATGATGTCTATACATTTGTGACATGACAGATTTGCCCAGGAGACCACTCTCTCAAGTCTACCCTATATCTATGGCTGTGTTAGTATTAACAAAACTCATCCATTTTGTATTCAGATGACCAGAATCCACGTTACCGCAAACTAGAGACCTAGCTCTGTTTTGCAATGAATTGCAGTTTAGATGAATATTTAGGCCACCTGGAAGGACTCTACAAACCAATTTAAAGCACTTTGTAACCAAGGCTGAAGAACACTTTACCAGCCCCCCACCCACCTCCACCTGCAAGATTTTGGCTTATAGCATTCCACTGGTCATACAGTGCCGATCAAAAGGGTAACAATGTTCTGAACTTTTGACTTTCAGGCTCCATATCTCACCATCCACTAAAGTGTTGAACGTGAGACTACCATCATTTTGAAGACAATCATTTTGGCTATCTCATACATCAATTAGACCTGCAACTATTGACCCCTTAAGCACCCGGCGTTTTTTGTTGTTGACACGTTCGTTTTTCCCTCCTCGCCTTCCAGAGCCATAACTTTTTTATTTTTCCACCTATATAGACATATGAGGGCTTTTATTTTGCGGGACAATATGTACTTTCTAATGATGTTATTCACTATACTATAGAATATACTGGGAAACCACAAAAAAATTCCAAGTGGGACAAATTGTGAAAAAAAATAACTTATTTTTGCCATGTTTGTGGGGGTTTTGCTTTTACGGCGTTCGATCTTCGGTCAACACAATGTGTTACCTGTATTCTACGGGTTGATACGCATCCGGCAATACCAAACATATAGGGTTTCCTTTATGTTTTGGTACCATAAAAAAATTCCAAACTTTTTCTATTTTTGAAATTTGCGCCACGACGTCAGTTTGTGCGACCAAAAACTTTTTTGTACTAACACCTATGGACGTCAGTGAGGGTGCATTTTTTGCGGGCTGAAGTGTACTTTTTATCGCTATCAGTTTGGAATGCATGCGACTTTTTTGATCACTTCTATTCCATTTTTTAAGTGACATAAAATGACCAAAAAACGCAATTTGCGTTTGGAATTTTTTTTCTTCTACGGTGTTCAGCACACGGGATAAATGATGTTATATTTTTATAGATCTGACTTTTTCGGACGTGGCGATACCAAATATGTGTAACTTTTTCATTATTTTATTGTTTTTATTTGTAAAATGGGGAAGTGGGGTGATTTGAACTTTTAATACTTTTTTTTTGTAATGTAAAAAATTTTTTTTTATTACTTTAACATTGAAGCCACCTACGGTGCTTGACCACTAGGTGGTGCGATTGTCAATACAGTCTAATGCATTGCATAGGCAATGCATTAGACTGTACCAAGATGGCGATTTCCCCACTTCCTGTCTGCAGACGGAAGTGGGGCAAACCAAGACATGGAAGTGACAGGAGCCTTCCCAAGGCTCCCCACTGCCATGTCCGGGGGTCGGATCGTCGCAGGCATGCTGCGACGGTGCCGATCACCCTCAAGAGTGGTGCAGGGCACCTATCTTAATTCATTCAGACGCCGCGGCCATCTTTGCCGCGGTGTCTGATGGGTTAAACAGCGCGGGCGGGCGACGCTGCCCGCTCGCGCTGTAACGGCCGGGTGTTAGCGGCGATTAGCTGCGGAGCGATTCCCCTGCAAAGCCCCATATGGACCTTGGGAGGTACCCATACGTCCAGGGTCCTTAAGGGGTTAAGCATATTTATACAGATTCTTGTCATGTAACTACAATGTTACTGTTTTGCTCCTAAAAATTCAAGTTCAAGTTTTATTATTTTGTTAGTATTTTGTAAATCCACCTTTTGGCTTTCGATGCTGCCTGAATCCTTCTGGGCTCTGGATCAGATTCAAGTATGTCTCGACTGAAATCTGATCCAAGGTCACTTCTACATGTTCCCATTGTTGGTGCATAATGGTCGACTCACTTGTGTATGAATACAGCTTTTTCTCCAACTCTACCCACACATGTTTTATTTGGCTGAGGTCTGCAGACTGGGGGGGGGGGGGGGTTAATCCAGCAACTATACTTCATTGTCACTGAACCATTTCTTCGCCAATCTTGACATATGCTAAGGATATGCTACAGCTTGTCCTGCTGGAACACTGAGTTGTCCTTTTGATACCCATAGTACAGAAGTAAACAAAGTAAATCATCTTGTAGGATACTCACAAATGGCTCAGCATTGAGACCACCATCGATCCTGGTCAATTATCAACTTTGGCTGTGAAACAACCCCATATTATCAAGCTCCCACCAAGAAACTTGACAGTTCCTTAAATTTCTCGATCCATTAGCTTCCTTTTCCCTTGATGTTTTTAGACCCATTTGCACCTGGTCTATTTGATTTTCGTCTCATTGCTTCAAATTACCCGTTTCCAAGCTTCTACTGTCCACTTTTCATACTGTTTTGTAAACTCGAGCCAATCCTTCTTATGATGATATTGAAGTTGAAGCTTATTCACCTTTTTTGGGGCCATCATTCCAGACCTGCGTAATGCCTTTCACATGGTGCTTGCATGGACATCTGTGATCTCACTATTACGAAGCCTACAAATCACCTCCACTACCGTGTTTGTCGCACAAGGACTGATAGACCTTGTGATGAGCCGACATGTTGACTCCAATATTTTGCCTGGATGTCTACCTCTTGGCTTCGGAATTGATGGACAGAGTTCATTTCATATTCTTCCAGCTGTCATGGCACTTGTATCATGCAGTTTGGCAATTTTTCTGGCCAAGAGACTATCTATGAGTTGAATGATGTGATTTCTCTTTTTTTGGTAAATCTTCTTCATGACTGCTCCTCGATTCGAACCAGTGACCTTTTGCTTGGGAATCAACCTAATAACACACTGAGCAATTAGGGGATGTGAGAATAGGTTGTAATTGTCCCACCACTGGGAGCAAACAGTAACAATGCAGTTACATGAAAAGAATCTACATAACTAAACCCATGCTAATTAGTTGCAAGTCAAATTGATGTATGAGATAGCCAAGACGATTGTCTATAAAATGATGGTATACTCTCGTTCAAAGGTGTAGTGGATGGTGAAATATGGACGCTGAAAGCCAAAAGTTTAAAGCATTGCTATCCTTTTGCTTGGCACTGTAACTTTATTTTCATGTAGCTATTCCATGCCTTGTTTTTTGAAAAAGGTGTACACTTTAGACTCTATCTTGACTATGTATAAGTTAAAAGAGTATTATCAAGTGGCTTCTTCAGTGCTTAGCTCGAGTCTGCATCGGTTGCAGGGAGTAGAGAGCTTGCCGAGCACTTTCTATATTTACTTCTAGGTAGTTCATTGAACAGCTGTGATGTGTTAGGAAGACAAAACACATAAAAATAGTAATTTTCCCCATAGCATCAATGCATATATTTTCCTAGAATCAATGGTGCATGTATTTTTACCACTAAAGGGATCTTAATTTAAAAAATTAAGTAAAAAATATTTATTGCAAATTATTGAATGATTTCCCTGAATGATCACTTACTTGAACATGAATATTCTGGAAGCTCCTTCTCTACTGACTGCTGAGGGACCATCAAATACGGTTCCTCCCCTTGCTCAATAACTGATACAATGGGAGGCTTCACATGATCCAAACCTAGAAAAAACAAGTTGCCCGTTCATTCTTGATTAAGATTTTTCTGCTTATTTATCTAAATATATGTTTGATATCAGTTATTTGAATTTCTACATTGAGCTTCATCGAAAGCAAATAGGATTAATCTTAAAACAAACCATGTACTTTCTAAGAAGACATGATTGTTACTTACCTCTCGATGGTCCCATACTACTCTTCTGACACTACTGGCAACTTCTTTTGCTCCATAACCCTTTGCAATCCAGGTCTGAGGTCACTGATAATATCCAACAATTGCTTCCAAATTATCAAATTGCACCATGCTTATTTTAATAGAAATATTGATAATTTAACTAATAGAGACCACAAACCCATCAAAAGTTGAAGAAATAATCATAACCTCATAAAACGCGGGGCTGACGAGGGAGCTATCATCTTGATGAATTAAGGGTTTGTATATGTTGTTGAATAACACTATGTTGGGTGACAGCAGCAGTCATAAACCTATAACCCACAATTAATATTCGATATGTGTCCGCATATACATATTTAGCAACAGAACGCTCATAGGTCCCACATTGGAATGTTCCCTTTGGATCCCATAAATTTCAGCATTTCACAATGAATTCGTGGACCCGTATTTCTTGAAATATAACTTTTTTTTTATTAAAAACAATAGCTTTCTTAAAACGTTTCAGTTAAAAGCATTGCATATAGTACAGTCATGGCAGACAAAGTAGCGTTTGTTGCACAAACAAATAGGTAAATACCTTTCATAGAGCTTAGAAGCGATCATTAGATGAGGAGCAGCATGGACAACCGGGCCGGGGGGAACGCCGCAAGATGCAACGTTTCAAGGGATCAACGCCCTCTTTCTCAAACATGCGTGTTCTAGGTTTGCCTTCCCTTTATATGCATGTTAACCCTTTCTGGTTAAACCCTTGGTTAAACAAAAAGAAATTATTTTAAAAAAAACTTTGAAACCCCAATTCTTCATTGAGTCCATTCGAGCTTTTTGGGAAACAAGGGGGCACTAAACCAGTATGTTTCCCTTTTTAGTAACTGTATCTTAATCTGATCTACATTATTCCTTTAACACTATCGAGAATACACCATTTCAAGTCTGATACATTATGTCTTTGCTCAAAAAAATGTTTTGCTACAGAGGTTTCTCCATCGCTTTTACTTTACCAGCATCAACCTCCTTTGTCTGTTCTTTTTGTTTTTTGTTGTTTTGTAGTTCCTAATTGCACTTCTATGTTCATTAAGGCGAATTTTGATTTTCCTGCTGGTTTGACCCAATTAGATCTGTCCGCATGGACATTTTAGCATATACAATTACTGCTTTTGATTCACCCTGTATAGTATTTTTTAAATGGGGATTTTATACCCCTTCATTGGATGACAAATCTCAGATCCTTTTATTATAGAAGTGCAATTGAGACAATTCAGACATGGGAATGTGCCCTTTTTTTGTGTTTGCAAAAAATGTTGTGTTCAGTACTGTTTGTTCTCAAATCTGAGAAGAAACTAATGGTTACCTAGGGAGCAAACCTTCTTGTAAACAAATCTCGGTATTTGTGAGAACAAAAACCCAAAATTTTTTCATCACTCTGCAAGTTATTCCAGTTGTTACATAAAACTTTTCTTTATCAGCTTAGCATGGTGGTCATATTTGGACAGATACATTAATCTATTCTCTTTTTCTTTTTTCAAACCATAGTTTCTATCCTTAATAACTGATCCCTTGGTTTTTTTCATGATTTCCTCCCCTAGTATTCCAGTTCTTTTTATTAAAAACCTCTTGCACAAAAATTTCTTATTAGTTTTTTAGTAGCCTCTATAAATAACTCATCAGAGGAGCAAATCCGTCTAGCACGGATGAATTGTTCCTTTTGGTATACCCCTAAATACCCGGGGGGAACGGAAAACTGGGCTTTATGAAACATTTTTTTCGGTCCACTTTTTTTTGAAAAAAATTAGTAACAAAAATCTATTCCTTTAAATTTAACTAAAAAATCAAAAACTGTCTTTGCTGTAAAGTTTTTTCCATTTTTAATTGGATGAGAGGAAACCCGTGTTTTAAAAAAGTAAGAAATTTTAAAGGGTTTCTGCAACCTCCCCAAAAAAAATATAACATCGTCCACTTTTTCTTTCCCCCTCACAAGGGATGCCAAACAAAATCAAAATGAAAAACACCTACCGACTTTTAAATCCAAAACCCTATATAGGTTAAACTATGCTAGGGGGAGTTGGGACCCCCATAGAAATCCCTTTTGTTGCCCAAAAAAAATTTTTCACCAAAACGAAAAAAAATTTTTTTGTTTGTATAAAAAATTTTAAAAAATGACATCAAAAAAAATTATAAAAGCATTTATCTAGAGTTGGAAACTTCATTTAATGTTCAGTCTTGATTGCATCCCCGAAACAATGGGGGATATTAGTATATAGGGACTTAATATCCAGGGGAGCCATGATTTGGGGACTTGTTATGGTCTTTAGTTTATGGGGGCATTGTGAAAATTTATAACCCAAAAATTGGCAAATTTAATCAAAATTGGGTTACTTTAAATTTTTGTTTTGGGTTTAAAAAACCTATTTTATCAAATTTTTTATTCCCTTTCCTAAGGTTTTCAAAAAACAAATTTTTCCCCCCCCCTAAAGTGTCCCATTGTAGTAAAAAAACAGGAAACATCCAAAAAACCTCTTTTTTTGAGTGGATTTTATGCTTATTTACAGTCGCTAGTGACAAAATGCTCGGGTCATTTGAAAGATACAAATATAGTTCTTAACATTATTAGGAACATTTCCTGATGAATTTAGTTGGGTTACATGTCAAATTGGGGTTTTACCAAACATCCTCTACCATTTGGGCCCTTTAAAGGGAGTTTATTTTTGGGTTTTCGAACCCTTTAGGGTTTTGGTCGGAAGTTTTTTCTATTTATGGGGAAATTTAGTATTTACTAACACATAATTATTTTATGTATGATGAGAAATTTTTTAAAAACAATTAAAAGAGGCTTTTTAAAAGGAGCCCGGGAAATTTTCCCCTTTAAAAGAAACCGTGTGGGGACTTGGTGGGAGGAGAATTATATTTTTTCTGATTTGAAATTTTTTCTGGATTGTCTGGGAAAGGGATGGCCCCCATAGATGGGGCGTTAACCATCATTTAGTCATCGATTGACGGCCCCTAAAACCCCTTTTATGGAAAGATTTACGCAACTGTTTTGGTTTGAAATTCACTTTTTTTTAGTGATTTTGGTTATCCTTTTTTGGGTTTGAAATTTTTTTCAAAGGCTTATGCAAAAAATTTAAAATTTGCACTAAAATATATGGAAAACCATTATCAGGAAATGCAATACTTCATGCTAAATCTTGTCATCCCAGACATGTTATCAAAGGGGGGCCCCGTTAGGGAAAATTTTTTTTAAACTAAGTGTAATTGTTAGGTGAGGGTGACTATAAGTTGGAAATAGATCAAATAAAAAATCGTTTGAAGGGTAGACAATATTCAGAGTGGAATTTGGATCGGGCAGAATATATTTGTAGTAAAAAGGATACAAATGATTTGATTGGTAAGAAGATAGCAAAGAAAAAAGCTTATTCTATTAAACAACATAAGTTTATTTTTGTTACAAAACCACAGAAACAATGAAAAGGGGTATTCAAAATTAAAATTTTTACAAAAATTTCTTCCCCTTATGGGGAAAACCTGAAGGGAAAGGGTTTTTTTTTTTCTATTACTTTGGGGTGTTTTATAAATTCCCCCACTACGTGGGTAATCAAACCCCAACGATTGGGGGTTTTCAGGTCAAAGGTTTCTTTAAATGTAACAGAGATGTACTTGTTCAAAAACAGCATGTTATTAATAAAATCGATGGCTAGAATGATAAAATAAAACAATTCATCAATTGTGATACTATGTGGATTATATATGGGATTGTACCCAATGATCTCCTGTATTTTGGGTGCACTGGCCATAAACTTAAAACAAGGATACGTGAACATTTGTATGGAATTAAGAACTCTGATACGAGAAGTATTTGTAATGTGTTCACGTTTCAGAGATGTACATGCGGGAGCGGTGGGGGTGGGAGTTTCTCACTTCACATGTTTTGGTATTGAAATCGTTAATAAGCCTAAGAGAAGAGGTGACAGAAAAAGTATCCTTTAAAAACAGAAGCCTATTGGATTTTAATGCTAAATAGTAACATACTTGTTGGTCTAAATCATAGATTAGATTTAGCACTTAATTATTGAAACCGTGTATTGTTATTTCGACTATTAACTTTAAACAAGAAAAAAGGGAAATGGTCCTAAAATGTAACTTTTAATAAATAAATGTAAAAATTATATCCTCGATACAGGTATTAAAGCTCTCATTGCAAGTACTTGCTACACATATGTCACGAAAAAACAACATACAAGACTGACATAAAATAGGGTTGTTAACAGAGGTGCGGGATCAGCAAATAGCCCTAGTGCACCCTAGACCAAATGCTACAGAGGCCCTCACCTATAGAGAGAATAATAGTATAATATAGAGACTGATAAGGGTGTCCCCGTCAGGAGCCTCACCATGTCAAAAAGATGCACCCTAGAAGTCCCTACTGTCCTGTCCCAACATGTTTCAATATTCCCCGATATATGTTTCACAAAGATCTCCTCAGGGGACAAGTAGGGGATATACATGGACCAGAGGGTCATATATAAATGAAAAATACACTATTCACAAGAAAATGTTCAAAGTGTCTCATCAACGTATGCCCTGCAGGTATGCAGAATAAAGAAGCATGTAAAAATGATTGACACCAAATACAATATCTTAGAGGCAACAGTGCAAAGGAAGACCCAATACATGTAATAGGAAAATACCTGAACTGATGATGTCAGGCATCCCAAACTTCTCCTGACAGTAAATACTGTGGAGAAAGCTTACCTGAATATCAGGTGCTCAGATAAAGAATACATTCAATTGGATAGAAGATCCACTATTGCCATATATTTAGACCAGCCAGGGCCAGGTGCAGCTGCCACAGCATACAGCTGTGTGCTCGAGAGACCAAGAGAGTCAATGACCCTCTGGTCCCTGTATATCCCCTACTTGCCCGCTGAGGAGATCTTTGTGAAACATATATCGGGGAAGATTGGAACATGTTGGGACGGGGCCATAGGGACTTCTAGGGAGTATTTTTTGACAGGGTGAGGTTCCTGATGAGGACGCCCTTATCAGGGCGACCACCCTGGTGTCTATAGGTGAGGGCCTGAGTAGCATTTGGTTTAAGGTGCACTAGGGCTATTTGCTGGTCCCCCACCTCTGTCACTAACACTATTTTATGTCAGTCTTGTCTGTCTTGTTTTCATGACATATGTGTGGCAAGTACTTGCTATGAGAGCTATAATATCTATGTGGAGGATATAATTTGTTCATTTATTTATTAAGTTACGTTTTAGGACCATTTCCCTTTTTTCTTGCTTACGGTTTATAATTGGTCAAGGAACCTGTCCACCATTTATTGCAGTATGAAATTTTTTCCTGTGTAATTATTTTGATTACTAGTTGCTTTTTTATATACTTGTGATTGTTTGAAGGTGGAGTGAAGGGAGGTACGATCTTTAAATAAAAACACGCGTTACGATCCCTATATATGACTAAGGAGCTGTTTAGGTCATGAACACTTAAGCGAGGTCTTTCTCAGCTCTTTGGTTGATGAGTATGCTTGTTGTTTTGTGGATAATGTATACATTTTTATCGGAAGTTTGCTAATAAAATTGGATCTTAGAAGAATCAGCGATGCTGGTTTTCCCATTTTGGATTTCTATTGCCCCCTACCTCTCCCACTATTCAGCTGCTCTCTCGACAGTGGCTTCCTTACATTTGTAATTTGTTGTCTCCAATTGGCGTAAAAACCTGCATGGCTCAATGGTGTCACCTCAGCTTTTCATTAAAAATAAATCACCACTTCAGACCTTGTCTCAATCAGTTAGTGCTCCCACCCAATTTCGGTATTTTCGTTGTTTTGTATTACTTGATTCCAGTTACATATTTACCTTTAGAATATGTTCACTCGGTGTATTGCGGCGTTTACTGAGGCCAGCACGCACTTCTAAAACACTGACAGCCGGCTCCCATTCATTTTCACTCTCGACAAGAAGTGAAACGTCAATTGTTTTCTCTGCCGTGTATTATACGCCGGGGAAAACGTTAGGTATTCATAGCTCTCAATGAGAATTATGAATTACTGTAATTGCGGGGTGTATTTTGGGCGTATTGCAGCGCAATTACGCCGTGTGAACATACCCTTACTGTTTTATATCCCGATATCCAATTCAACTTCTGACTGCTTTTTAGATCATTCTTTATACTTTTGCCCATTATTGATCTTAATCCTGTGGTATTCTGATTTACTTATCTGCATTCTCAGGAAAAGACTATGCGACTACTCTGGGACCTGCCACCTGGAAGCCTGACTGGGCAAGTCCATATCTTCATGAGTGGGTTAACAATAAAAAGTCTGCTGAAGGGAGTGTCTAGTTTAGAAAATGATTCTCTTACACCCTATTGGTTAGTTCTGAGTTAATACAGGTTGGTCTTCTGAATTCTCATCTCTTGGCCGGACTGGAGGGAAGTTACAAAAAAAATACCTCTCTCTTTGAATTACTTGTCTTGCCCTGCATTGCTCTGAGAACACATTGATGTTAATAAACATATCCCCATGGTGGCACTGCAGGTAAACTGAACACTTTCAGGTTTTCCCATAGATTACAACTGAACCCTGGGGATCCTAGCAAAGAGACACTTTGGGGGACATGTATGAAAACTGTCTTGGTCTAAGATTTCTTTTTTTGCCATAGTACCAACGAGGCCTGTTTCAGAGTTAGATAAAAGAAAGGGAAACTTGATCGGTGCATGGGCAACAAAGAAAGTCTTAGACCAAGACAGTTTTCATACATGTGGCCCATTGTGATTAGCTGAAAGGGGTTTTGCCATCACAAACATTATGGCATATTGATGGCATTTCAATGGGCATTCCGAGTACAGCCAAGAATTTGCATTTGCCTGTAATTGGAACTCCCACTGAAATGAATGGGGAGTAACCAAGCAAGCATGGGGGTTTGTTCTGTAGATGGTGGTGGGTTCCAGGGGTGGGATCCACATCTATCGGACATTGATGGCATACTCTATCAATATGCGATCAATGTTTATGGTGGCAAAATCCATTTAATGTTGGAGGGATATCACTAACAAACAACCACACAAAAAAAACAAAAACCCAAAAGTTTCCCGGGTGGACTCCCCAAAAGGGTTACATAAGCTAGTGACTCAAAAAAAGTAAAGCAAAAGAACCATATTAAATCACTTGCAATAGTAATAAAAAAACAAATTTTATTAGAATAATGGATAAAATACTATAAAAACCCTGTTAAAACCCCTAAAAAAACTACAAATACCCTCCCTAACCAAGCACTGTAGGTATTCGCCCCCAAAAAGGGCGCCCCTCCGGAAAAATGTCCCCTTTTGAATTTCCCCATAAACCTATTGTATTCCCAATAGTGAAATGCACCAATACATTAGAAGCAATAACAAAAATAGGGTAACTCCCCACCAAATGTATGGAGATATCAGTGAGGGAAAACACCAAAATCTATCTTTATAATGGGGGGTATAAAAAATACTTATTGCATACAAAAAAAGTATGTAACCATTCAAAACTATTTACTGATGGAATACCCCAAGCCCGGAAAAAATGGGGTTAAAAAGGTTTGAAGCAAAGCATAGAAAAAAAATATATATGCAAAAACCGTTCTAATAAAATGCTGGACTTTTTCGCACCTATATTGTATTATGGTTTGGTATAGCTATAGATACAAAAAAAAGGGAAAAAAAGGGGGCTTTTCATATGCAAAACCCCCCCTATTAAAGCCCAAAAAACCCCCGGGGCCCAAGCGTTTCCCCCCTTTAAATTTGAAAGGGTTCATAGGGGCAATGGTTTTGCAAAAAAAAATCCCAATATACTAATATCAATAAAAAAATCCAAAACCATGCAAGAGAAAAGGGAAGAATAAAAAAACTCCCCGGGTGTTTTTTTAAAACCCCGATAGTTTAAAGTCCCCATGTCCTTGATGTTAAAAGAGGGAAATTTAATTTAAATGGGAATCCCCAACCTTAAATAGTTCACAAAATATCAAAAAACTTTTCCTATTCCCGGACGCCGAAGAAATTGTTTTCCCTTGGGTTCCCAGGTACGAAACCCACTAAAAGCATTTCGGGAAAAAAACCCCGGGGGGTTACAAATGCCCCATGCAAAAACCCAATGCCGAGTTCTCGCGATACCCGGGCCGTCCCTCCCCCAAAAAAACCGAGTCCCCAAGCTGGTACCCTAGCATCCCCAAGATGGGCCCCGCGGACTACTTCCGCCCCCCAATTCCCTTTGTGCTTCCTAGCTGCCAGGGACGAAACCGCTGGGGCATTTTCGGGAAAAAAAGCCCGGGGGTTTACGGGTTGGGGCTTGCGTGTGTCGATGCCGTTATGCGTTGTCCGCGGGCCGTCCCTCAAATGAGACGGGTTTCCCAGATGGTACCCTAGCCCCCTCTTTGCTTGAAAGCGCGCTATGGGAGAAAAACTTTTTAAAAATTAGAAACTTTTCCATTCAGTGAAAGCTTTTTAACCCTAGGGCCTTTAACCTGTATTGTTAAAGCTGCCCCTGAATGAAACCACCGGGGACTAAAAAACCACCGTAACGCCTGTTCTATTCCCTTAGGTACCCCAAAATTATGATACCCCCATTGTGGCTTAGTCAAAATAAAACCCCTGATTTTGCACCCGGGGGGAAAAATTTTAAAAAGGGATAACCAGGAAAAATTAAATTATCATTACTTTGTTCCTTGGGGTTTATTAATACAACTATATTGTGCCCCCCCAAAAAAAAACAAAAAATTACAAGATTTTTCCCCAAGATAAAATAAATTAAGGAGGGTTTAAAAACCAAAATTTTGGATCAAGGGCAATTTTTTTGAAATAAGTTTACAGAGAGATTTTTTAAATAAAGGGAAGGGAAAATAACATCGTTCTTTTAAGCCCCCCCGGCTTCAATTTTTCTTTTTGATAGACCCAAAAAGTTTTTTTTTCTTTTGAAGAATTTTTCTTTAAAAACACCCCCCTAGGGCTCCTATTCACCACCTCCAATTTCCAAAAAGAGGAAAACGTCACATCACCACCATGCACCCTTCCCACTACATGCCCAGCCACAGGTGTAAACTCGGCCATGTTCCCCAAACTTTCCCAAAGGGTTCCAGGACCCCCCCTCCTGAACTCCTGGAGGTCTTGCCAAAATCGTAAGTGGAAAGGAAAAAAAACATCCCCTAGATAAAACCCCTTTGATTTACCCCCCTTTGCAAAGGGATTTTAGTTTATGGGTTTGTCCTTGATTATCCAAAAAGTTTTGGTGACTTTAAAAAATTTTACACGTTTACAGAACCACATTTATCATCCCGGGTTAAAAAGGGTGTATCTTGCCCGGGGGCCTTTCCCGGGCGAGGTGGGAAAAATGGCTGTGCACCCAAACCCTTTTTTAAAATTTTTACCTTTTCTAAATGTTACAACCGGATTTGGGATCTTTCAAATTTTTGCCAGTGATCGAATCTTGTAAGAGAAAATTGGGCCAAAACGTCTCCTTGAAACCCCCTTTTTTCCTTTCCTTTCGCCAAAATAATATGTTCCAATGATTCTGACCTTTCTCATTCTCTCCCCTAGTTTTGTTTGCAAGAGGTTTTTCACGGTCCGTGGAGGTAGGGGTTGGGTTTATTTAAACCTCCCCTTTAACCCCGATCTAGGGTAACCCCCCTTTTCCCAAAAAAATTGGTTTTCGGTCATTGGCCCCCTTTTTTTTACGTCTTCCCCCCGGGGGGCAGTTCCTCCCTTTCCTCGTTTTAAATGCCCCCCCCCGGAATCCCCCTCTCCCGGGGGGGGGGAAAAGAGCGCTGTTCCCCTGTGAAGAAGGTTTTCCCGCGTAGGTTTTCTATAGGCCCCTTTTTTCTATTCTTTTCCTCAGTACCCCCCCTGATCTCAATTTTCCAAAAAAAAGGGGGGGGCCCATCCCCCCCTATCTCATACGTGAACCTTTTGACCAAAAGGAGGGGTTTAAAATTTTTAAAGACTCCAAAAAAGACATGAATGGTTTTCTCAGTTTTAGTCCAGTGATAATTTACATCATCAATGTAGCGCCCCCCAAAAAACGAGTGTTGACTATAGTCTTCCATGTGTTTTCCCCAAAACAATTTGGGGCTCTCCCACCAGCCCCGGAAAAGGTTAGCATTGGTAGGCGCACGGGACTACCCCTTGGGCCCTTTCCCTAGCTGGGGGAAGAAGAAAAACCCTTGAAAACCCAAAAAAGTTTTGCGTCAAAAACATAGTTTATAAGGTCCAAATATGAACTTTATTGTTTACGGGTAAGAAAAATTTGGTTTCGAGTTTGAGAGGAAAAAATCTTGGGGCTTTAAATCCCTTTACTGTGTGGGGGTGGAAACTAACGTGCTTCCCACATCCCAAAGCTGCAAACAGCGCTCTCTTATCAAGTACGACGTCCTCCAGTTTGGCCAAGAGATCCATCGTATCTCTTATATAAGAGGGCAAAGACAAAACAAATGGTCTTAATATTTGATCAATATATATTCCCAAGTTCTGTGTTAGGTTACCCACCCCTGACACTATAGGCCTGCATTTCAAGGGATCTAGTCCTTTATGAACTTTAGGGAGTCCATAAAATGTAGCCAGCTGTGGGGATTCTGGATAAAGAAACCCAAATTCATTTTCATTGATGAGTTAATCTTCTAAGGCAGTTTTTAATAGCCTTCTAAGTTCATCTTGGAATCTTCCTGTCGGGTCCCTTTCTAGGATCGAATAGCCCTGTTTGTCATTCAGAACCTGAAGACACATCCCCCTGTAGTCACCAAAATTCTGGACCACCAGATTACCCCCCTTGTCGGATGGTTTTATAATAATTGTTTGATCACTTTCCAGTGATTTAAGGGCCAGATATTCTTCCTTGGACAGGTTGTAGTCCTTATATCGTATCCCTGTACCAATTTTTTCCAATTCATGACTCACTACATCTACAAAAACATCAATATTCGTATCATTGAATGGTGGCATTTTAGTACTTCTCATCCGGCAAGTTGAGAATGTGCCCTCGGATGGATCCAAATCACTTTCTTGAAGCAGGGAGGCCAAGACTCTCACATCCGCTATTCACCATAGTCAATGCCTAATTCAGTGATTCTTTATTGTCCCGGTCTTTAAAAAATTTCTTCCATTTAAGGGCTGGGCAAATAAATGAAGGTCCTTAATCCAATCAAATATTTTGAAAGATACAGTGGGAACAAAAGATAACCCTCTATTTAATAATGCTATCTCACTGTCATTTAGTTCCCTATTAGACAGATTAATAACATTAGAGGTCCTCAGATTCTTATCTATTCTTGTCTCTTTATAACCTAGAGCCGTACTGTCCCTGGTTCTAAAAAAGGTTGTGGTGCATTCACATGACTTGGAGCAAAAGGGACTACCCCAGGGGCTGAGGATGAAGAACAAGATGGCAAATCTCCACCATCTTGTTGTATTTTCCTGCTGGGAAAGCTCCTTCTCCTTCCCCCTCTCTTTCTTCCCTGAGGATATCTTGGGGCCCATTGACCCCTGAATCTCGTCTGGTACGGTGAACGATTTAGGCCTCTTTGTGGATTTCTCCTTTGTTCCCCTTCTGACAAATCAGTGTCCGAAGAGGATATGTCTGTATCAAAGCCTCTCTGTTGAGATTCCTTATTGAGAAAGAGATAGGCCCTCTTTTCTTTAAAATCGGCCAATCCCAACAAATTTGGGTTTTGTTTAGCTCTTTTAGAAAAA
>JAODAL010071073.1:0-15671 GCA_025379985.1 Phyllomedusa bahiana
GAAAATAGTGCTCAGCACAACCACTGACACCCCAAACTGTACATTGCTCTTCTGAAAGAGAATATTGCTCAGACAGGAGCCTGACACCCCCAAAAAACTTTTAACTTTCCTATCACAAAAATAGGCGAGCACAGAACCCTACACCCCCAAAACTGTACAAAAGCTCTAATACAGGAATAGTGCTACCCCAAGGAGGACACCGCCAATGTAAACATAGCTCTATACTACAAAAAATATGCTCGCACAGGGCCTGACACCGCCAAACTGACACATAGCTCTATACTGCAGAGAAAATTGCCAGCACAGGACCCTGACACGCCAAACTGACACATAGCTCTATCTAAGAGAAGTGTCACACGGACCTGACCCCGCAAAACGAAAACATACTCATCTACGAGAAGTGCTCACACAGGGCCTGACACCGCCAAACGTAACTTTCTCTATACGCAGAGAATGTGTAGACAGGACCTGCACCCCCAAAAAATGTAAAATAGCTTATACTACAGGAATATGCTCAGCAGGTTTGGGGTCATGCGCGTTCCGGACGGGTTCAATTCCATTAATAAAATATGGTTCAAATCATACTCCCTTCTGGCATTTTTAATTGTGGGTCATGCGGTTTTAAAGGGCGGCGGGTACAGACGGAAGTGAATGGGTGATTTTTTTCTGGGCTTTTTAAAACCTAAGTGTTTTTCCAAAGTGTAGCAGATCCATTTGACTGTTGGGGAGTTAATTCCAGTTCTCCACCCCTGTTTGGGGTGTAAAAATAAAGGGTGTTGTTCCCTCTCCTAGACTTTAATGGTCTCGCCAAAAACGACTGCTCACATCAAAAAAACCTTTCGATATGGCCACATCACATCCCCCGATTCGTGCCAACGTAAACTCAACACTAAGAATAGGAGTAGCATAGAAAGCGGTCAAAGCCGCAATAAAGAAGGAGCGTGCTGCCCAGGAGTGGCGCCCTAAATAGAAAAGATGTATTGGTGCTAAAGGGCGGCGCATCGTAGAAAAAGGAGACATGCGGGGGGGCCAGAGAGTTCGCGCAGGCGCGTAGCTTAAAGAGACATTGTGTAGCTGTACAAACGCGATGAAAGAGAAATATCTTATGCCTGCGCAGGCATAGAATGCGCCTGTGAGAGAAAGGAGGCTGAAATAGGAGAGAGGAAAAATTTTATGAAAAAACGAATAGAAAAATAGATAACAAAAAACAAAAGAAAAATTAAGGGGAGGAAAAGTATAAAAATTAGGAAAATAGAAAATAAATAGACAAGTGAAAAGAAAGGGGAAAGGAGTGGAAACAAGATAATGAGAACTGTAGCTGGTATGTGGCTTTATCTCACCCTGTCATATTCCCCTGGTTTAGTAAGCGCAAAAAGAGAAAGAAAAAAAACAAATTATTAAGGTTTAGAAAACAAAATTGATTCCAAAGACCTCTAGGAAAACCACAACAAAAAAAAAAAAGTTTAATATGGTTACCCCCATCCTGGATTTCAGATTCTCGAACAGGTACCCCTCCCTAGGACAGGGGGTGACTTAATTAAACTTCAAAAAACAGAATCCTTTGGTACACTTGGCACAGGAACTCTCCCCGCACCGCATGTCTCCTTTGTTCTATGCATGCTCTGCTCTTCGGCGCCAATACACCACTTTCTCTATTTAGGACGCCGGCATCCTGGTGACAGCCAGCGCTCCTATCTTCCTCGCGGCTTCAGCCGCTTTCTACGCTACTCCTCTTCATCCTCCTCCATACCACGTCTCCATAAAGTTCATTCTAGGGCATAACAGGTTATTTATGAACAAGAGATTTTACCTGAAGACCACCTTAGCTATGTTCATGTTCATCTGCATTTATGTACAGGCTTGTGTTTTATATTACAACTCATGTCCATATGCACTTTGCATTGTTTTGCATAAATTATATTGCTGTATATACTGTATATTTCATTGATTGGGAAGCCTGTTCATCTATTTTTTATATATATGTACATATTTTCTTTTTTGTTGATTTTGGGCCACGTAACGCTTTGGGAGTGGACCACGGGCACGCAAGCGTGGTACGGCTACACCAGGGGGGAGTTAAATGGGGCCCGGGATTTAACACCGCCGCAAGGCAGGATGGCCACCGTGGAAAAGTGGGGAATAAACTGGCGGTAATAGTTGGCGAAGACTAAGAAGCGCTGTATGGCCCGAAGGCCGACTGGATGGGGCCCACTGCAAAACGTGGGAATAGATTGGCTGAATCCATTTGGAGCCACTTATCGAAATGATGTAGCCAAGGAAGGGCAAACTGGTTTTACGGAAACGACACTTCTCACAGCTTGGCGTACAGACGGATCTCCCGCAGACGTCTAAAGACCTGACGCACATGGAGACGGTGGGCTTTCATGTCCGGCGAGAAGACCAAAATGTCATCCAGGTACACAATGACGCAGGAGTACAGGAGATCCCGAAAAATCTCGTTAACGAACTCCTGGCACACTGCCGGAGCAATATACAGACCGAAGGGCATAACCAAATACTCGAAATGCTCGTTGCGGGTGTTAAACGCGTCTTCCACTCATCACCATTCTGAATATGGAGGAGATTGTAGGCCCCTCGCAAGTCCAATTTGGAGAAAACTCTGGCTCCGCAAAGCCGTTCGAGGGGCTCCCTAAGAACTAGCCCTACCTGCCTAAGAACTGGCCCTGCCTCCTAAGAACTAGCCCTGCCTGCCTAAGAACTGGCCCTGCCTGTCTAAGAACTAGCCCTGCCTGCCTAAGAACTAGCCCTACCTGTCTAAGAACTAGCCCTGCCTGCCTGCCTAAGAACTAGCCCTGCCTGCCTAAGAACTAGCCCTACCTGCCTAAGAACTATCCCTACCTGTCTAAGAACTAGCCCTGCCTGCCTAAGAACTAGCCCTGCCTGCCTAAGAACTTGCCCAGCCTGCCTAAGAACTAGCCCTGTCAGCCTAAGAACTAGCCCTGTCTGCCTAAGAACTGGCCCTGCCTGCCTAATAACTAGCCCTGCCTCCTCATTACTGGCCCTGCCTGCCTAAGAACTAGCCCTGCCTGCCTAATTACTGGCCCTGCCTGGGTAAATACTGGCCCTACCTGGCTAATTACCTGGGACAGCCCCAGCTACCTGCTTTAGGAGGTCTATATGCTTACCTGCCTAATAGGGGGGCTCGAATACCTACCTAATGGGGGTCTACCTATTTACATGCCACTTATATGACTTTTTTTCATTTCTGATTTTTAGGATCTAACATACGCTGTTTGGGGTACAAATACTGTGTAGGGCACCAAAAGGGGTACTATTACTATTTGGGGCTCTATGGATGGGGAGTTTGTACAGATTTGGGAATTGATAGGAAAGTGCTGTAAAAGAGAGGAGTCTAAGATGTATTTGTGGTAAATTCTACAGGGATGAGTAGTGACCGGGAGAAGAAGACATTGCATGCTGTACTGGACGGAGAAAAAAAGGGAAGAGAGCAACTCGGAGAAGAGAACGACTCATCAGGGAAGACATCATGGAGGTTTGGGACAGATGGAGAAGAATAGAAGAAGAGACCAACTCCCATCAGAGATGACGTCTCCTGTGAGTCCCTGATGTCAGGGGTAATTTTACTTCTGTGTTGAATCAGTGCTGTGTTCATGTGAATGGTGACCTGACTCTGGTGATGTGATTGGTGGGGTTGTAGGTTATGCTGTGTGCTTATGTAGTGTCAGTGTGGGCTTGTCCCTGATTTTAAAGCGCACACCCGACTCTGTGATGAGGGGTTTCTCTGCACCACTTTTTCTTTCTTGCTTGTGTTTAGGGGGCTCTCACACAGAGCGGTTTTGGTGCATTTTTTGATGTAATTTTTTGTGCAGAAATGTAAAGCATTAACTACTCTGCCTTTCTGCACAAAAACACACCAAAAACACATAAAAAGTACACCAAAAATGCTCTGTGTGAAAGCACCTGTATAGTGTAGTATATTTAGAAAGTGGCGAGGTGCGAGAACAAGGAAAATTTTGTAAGCGGATATTGTATGTGGGCTGGTAGGGTTTGTGACCAGGGCTGATTTTTATTCCCAGTCCGGCCCTGGTTCATCGGTGGAGAAGTGGGGGGCACCGGGCGGGGTGCCACCAGACAAAGGAAGTAACAGTCTGGTCCCCAATGCATTATTTCGCCCATTTTCCAATCTAGCGTAGTGGCGTGGTACCGCAGCCATGGCAGCCCCAACAGGATCGCTGAAGAGGAGTTGGGAGCACATAAAACGCGATCTTCTCTTTGTGTAACGCCCCGACGTGCAGGAACACCGGCTCTGTGTGCCAAATTGGATGGTGTCACTCAGGAGTTCCCTGCTTATGGAGGAGATGGCCAGTGGCTTCTCAAGACGAGTCACCGGGAGACAAAGCTTCGTCACCAAGCAGGCAGCATCCATGAAATTCCCGGCGGACCCAGGATCCAGAAAAGCGGTGACTTGGATTTGCACTTGGGAACCAGATATGACCCGTACAGGCATGGTCAGTCGAGGAGAGAAGCTATTCACAACTAGGGACGCCTCTCCCACGTGACCTAGGTGCATGCGTTTCTCGGACGTAGTGGACAGTCTCGAAGAAAGTGTTCCGGGCTGGCACAAAATAGGCAGAGGTTCTTCTCCCGCCGTCATGTACATTCCTGTTGAGACAGATGAGCTCTATCCACCTGCATAGGTTCCTCAGCAGGAACAGGCGGACGTGGCAGTGGAGGCTTTTGAAACACTGGAGCCAAATGTGGCACACAGCGGGTACAGAAGGGCTCGCACACCTGACGGAGTTCCTCCTGGCTCTCACGAAAACGCACATCAATATGGGTGGCCAGATGGATCAGCTCACCCAGGGAAGAAGGCAAGTCCCGTGAAGCCAGCACATCCTTTACTCGACTGGAGAGCCCTTTCTTGAATGTGGTGCACAGGGCCGCCTCGTTCCAGGGAAGCTCCAAGGCCAGAGTGCGGAACTGCACAGCGTAGTCCCCAACGGAGGAGTCACCTTGTCGCAGATTCAGAAGAGCCATTTTGGCGTTGGAGGCACACGCAGGTTCCTCGAAGATGTTGGGTAACTCTGCCAGGAAAGCCTGAAGATCGGACGTCACTGGCTCCTATCCCAAAGTAGAGTAGCCCAGACACGTCTGTAGGAAACTGGTTGGCCATGAGTTCCACGTGCATGGAGGATTGTGTTATGAACCCCCTGCACGACTTAGGGTCCCCATCAAATTTCGCGGAAACCGAAAACCCAAAGAGCTTGGGACCCGGGCCCGGATCCAAAACGGGAACCCCGAAGTTTAAACCCAAACCCAAAAAGGACTGTGGCTACTCTGCTGGGCGGAAAAGAGAAATTTGGGCTGCACCATAACAGACAGCTGTTGCGAAAATTTGCTGAGCCCTTTGGCCCCGGGAAGGGGGGTGAGGCAGCAAAAACGGGGCAAGGGCACCTTGGGGGGATCCATGGCCAAAAACCCAAAGGGGAGGAAAACACCTGGGGTATTTGGATCCACTGGGCCACCGCAAGCAGGGAAACAGGCCACAAAAGGGGAGCGGGTTCAAAGTGGGGGCCGGAAAACCCCCAAAGAGCCCCCCGGGCAAGGAAAAGGAAGGACTTCCCCGCGGGGGGAATTCCACCAGGTCGCTACCCCTGAATAAACCCAAAGCAGGGGCACCAAGGTGCAACAAAATTAACGAAAGGGGCAGGCAAACTATAGAGGGGGAAAAGGCCAGAAGGTCAGGGGGACAGCGAAGTTTCGGGTCAAGGGACAGAGCGAACGAGGACGGGGGTACCCCGGAAATGGCAAACCCGGGGACTTAAAGAAGGCTTCCTCGAAAATTAAGCCCACAAAGATTGGGTAGAGGCCATGCCCGGATTTTGGAAACCCAATTATATGGGGGTAAAATTGGCCACAATCACCTTTCCCGGGCTGCTGCCCCTTTTAAAAATCTAAGAGACGGCGCGCTCGCGCCCAAGGAGGGGGGAAACCGCACCCCCGGGCCAAAGCAGACGAACCGAGGAAGCAAAAGCGGGGGGTAAAGAAGCAAAAACTCCAGGAGAAGGCGATTGCGCCCCGGCCCCCCGCCCCCAAAATCCCCCCGGCAAAACTGGGACTGATGAGGGCACAGGCGCCCGTAGCCCATCCTGGGGGGCTGCGGCGCTACTTTTGGAACAACCCCTAGTGTATGATTTTTTTTGTATTTGTAAAATAAAAAATGCCATTTTTTATTAGTACTTTCCCTTTTTTTTTTTAAATTTTTAAAGTGGCAGTTATGAACAAGGTCCAAATTGACCGAAACGCCCAAAAAATTAAATTTTGTCTTACGAATAAGAAATTTTATTTTGTATGGAGCACATTTGTTTTTTAAAAAAAAACCACATAAAAGCTTTTGAAAAAAATTTGGTGTTTGATTTTAAATTATCTAGTTCCAAGTTTTTAAAGTGCCTATTTTTTGCTTTCCTTCCAGTCAAAAAAGGGTTATAGAATCAAAAAGGTTGCGCCATTTGTTTGGGGCTAAAAAAAACACATCAGAATTTTGGAGAAAGCCCTGTAAAAAAATGTGCCCCATTGCTCTGTATTTTTTTTTTTTTCTTTAAATATTTTTTTTCCCATTACGGGTTTGTTTCTTCACTTATTTTAAAATTTTAAGTGAACATCTAACATTTAGTTTTTTTCAAAAATGTGGGGAAAGGGAAATTTAAAAAGGGAGCTAAGGGGGTTTTAGATGTGTATTAGGGAAAGAGGTCACATATGCCAGTGATGCCTTATTGAAAAACCCCTTTTGTTTCAGGGGCCCGGGCCGGGATGGCACCTGTGTAGCACTTTCCTGGGGCCCCTTCCCCAAAAAGCCAGCCCAAAACTGCTCAAAAAAGGGCCCACAAACCAGTTTTTTTTGGGAACCAGTCGCCCCCCTTCGATTCAGGAAGAAGACCTGAGCAAAAAACCCAAAAACTTTTTTTTAAAAAAAAAAAAAAAATAAAAAAACCCTCCAGAGTTTACCAGAGTTTTTCTCAGGGGGCCCCCGAAAGCTTACTCAAGCTTCCCCCTCTGCCTGCAACTAAACAGGGTCTTTTAAAGGCGCAAAACAAAAACCCAGATTTTAAGGGATTTTCTGTTTTGGGGGACTTTGCGGTGGAAACCCCAAACCTTCTCCATGGCTTTGGTGAGTCTCCCCCATACCCCAGGGTCCACCCATTACTGGAAGCCCAGTGCTTTTTTAACCTATGTGGAAACATCTCCCCCTCTTACTCTCTCCGTTGCAATAACTGAGTTTTTCGGGATTTGCGGGGTTTAAAAGCACAGGCTGGTACTAATTTTTGGGTGCATAAAAGGGCCCTGATTCCCCTTCCATCTACCCCCAAACTGTGCTGCAAAACCAGGCCCCTGAAAAACATCAGAGGGGCACCTCACAACAGCCCAAACTGCGTGCAGAAACGGCCCCAGTGCTAAACGACCTGATATTTCCGGGTCGGGGCCCCGGGGAGACTGTGTTATATAAAAAAATTTGCCAGCTCTAAAAAGGCCTAAAACCCAAATTACTTTATTTACTTTTTGCAACAAAACCAAAAAAGGT
Source organism: Phyllomedusa bahiana (assembly GCA_025379985.1). Classification (NCBI taxonomy): domain Eukaryota; kingdom Metazoa; phylum Chordata; class Amphibia; order Anura; family Hylidae; genus Phyllomedusa; species Phyllomedusa bahiana. The sequence goes on from JAODAL010071073.1 coordinate 7,562, forward strand.
TACCTATAACTTTTATGCCCTTCTAACCATACTATTTTTCCAAACCTTTCCTGAAGTTTTAAACCCTCTTAAAAAGGGCCCTCCTTTAAACTGAGGTTAAATTTCAGCCCTTTGTCTGCTTATTAGACTTTTAAAAAATCCTGCCCAGTTTTTTCCCTTTGTTTTTACTGAAGTTGACTGCTTTCAGTTGGACAAAGGGGGTTTTCTCCCACTACTCAGAGGGATATTTCTTCTTTTGTTTAAAAACCCTGTTAAACTTTTACTTAAACTGTTTTTTGGGGACAAAACCTTTTATCTATACCGGGGCTACCTTTTTTCTGTCTCAGTGACATGAACTGACTCACAAAAAAAGTACCTCCTTCAAACCCAGTGAAAAACCCCATTCCACCGGGTTGAAAACCCCAACCGGGGGCAACACATTTAGAGACTCCCCTTTAAAAGAAAACTGAAAAACTTCCTCCGAGCCACGGAAACAAGCTAAAATTTGTTCACCCCCCCTAATTGTACCTTTAATCTTTTTAAAATTCCAAAACAATCCAAAAAGGGGGTTTTGGGGCCCAAAATTCATTTATTACCTTCTACCGATATCCAAACCCCTTTTTTGGCAAAAAACCTTTTCCCCGGGTCGCAAAATTTAAACGAAAAAAAGGGGAATCTTTTTGGGGAAAGGCACAAATAAAAAAAAAACCCCAAAGAAACAAACCCCCAAATTTCCCTGAATTTTTTCTTCTTATCCCCCCCAAAAGAAGCACCACTACAAAAGGGGTTCTACAATACCCACCCCTAGCCACCTGATCCTCCAGGGGGGAAATCTGTGATATCGAACGCAAGACCCTCTTAAAAACGCAAACCCCTAACAACTAATACTTTGCACCCGGGCTTTTTCTCTTCCCCCCCGCCCCCCACTCCACTCGGGACTTGAAAAAAAATTGTTGCCCTGAAACTTAAACATTTTTTTCCCCCTCTCAAACAAACAAGAACAGCCCCAAATTGAATCTAAAAGGGCAAAAAAGAAAAAATCCCAAAAAACAGCTTAATAAAATGCAATAGTGCTCTAGAGGAGGGGGTTTTAAAAGGGTCTCCCCAAAACAAAGTCTTGGCCCTTGAAAGACGATAAAGGGGCGTTTTTAAACGTGAGAATTCGGGGAAACCCTAAAAACATTATGCCTGATGAATTAAATGTTACCTAACAGCCCCCATGGAAAAATTCCCAACCCCTCCCCACACACTAAAAAAAAGGGATCTAAAAATTGGGACGGACCAGAAACCCCCCCAAAGCCGGGGAATTTTCCTAAATTTCAACCCCCAAGGGGAAAACAAACACGCACCCACTTTTAAAATTTTAAAAAGGGGAAAGACTTCCTTTGTGCCCCCGGGAAAAAAGTGGAGTCCCTACCAGACCCTTTTTAAAAGCTATATAAATTTTTTCCCCTCCCTGTCTGCAGCTACATGATGGGGGGAAAAACATTTCCCAAAACCCCTTCACAAAAGTTCTTCGTGAAAAGGAGATTTTTTAATAGAGGGGGAATTTTCCGGTCAAATTATAAAATCTAAGAAGGCACAAATAATCTGCAACTCCCCGGAAAAAGTTTGTCCCAAACCCAAAAAGAAGCAAAAACCCCTGCTTGCCCTTTGTGACTCCACCCCAAACCCCCAAAAAAAACCCAAAACCCCACGCCCAAAAAGATATCCCCCCCTTTTGGGGTGGTCCGTTTAAAAAACACCCAACTTCGTTAAAAAAACCTGCAAAAACAGACCCTCTTAAAGAAACCATTAGTTTTAAATTTCCCTAAAAAATTTTTAAATGGCGAGAATGCCCCCGCTTTGTTTTTTTTTCAGGTTTTTTTGGTTTTAAAAGGTTTCCCAAGGCGGGGAATTTCCCTTTTTTTGTGTTCCTCCTAAAGGAATAAATTTCTTTTGTAATTTTAATGTTTTTAAAAATTTCTAAAATTTTTTTTTCTGAAACTTTCTATATTTAAATCGTGGATTTTTTTCCACGGTTTCCCCAAAAATTTTTGGGGCATCCCCTTGAGCTTTTTCCCAGCATTTCCTTAAAATTGAAATTGGGGGTCCTCCAAAAACTTTTTATATATCTCTTTTTAAAGGGCGTTAAATTTTTTGGACCTACAAGGGGAAAAGGGTTTTTTAAACTCCCCGCTTAAGCGCTCTTGTGTGGAGAAAATGTAAACTAAACCAAAGCTGATTTTAATTTGTTTTACAGGGAGAAAACATTTTTTATCCCATGATGCCATAGATTGAAAAAGGGTTTAAATTCCCCCCTTCATCTTCCATCAAGCCTTTTAAAAAAAAGGGGGGGGTGTCGAAAATTTTAGTCAGAAAATTTCAATCTAAAATTTTTAATTTTTTTACACCAAAAGATTATAATCCAGAAGGTCGAAAAACTTTAATTGATTTGAAAAAAAATTAATTCCAAACCCTTAAAACCCCTTTTTTAAAACCAAAAACTCGCCAAATTGAAAAAAAATTCCTTTTTTTTCCAAAAAAGTCATCTCCAAAAGCAAAGAACGTTAAAAAAAGGTGGCCCCCTTTATTTATGTTTTGTTTTTCCCAACTTAGTGGTAAAAAAGGGGACTTTAGCCCCGGCTCTAAAATCAAAGGGGGGAAAAATTAAAACCTGATTTTTAAAATTTTTTTAAAAAGGGGAAAGGCTTAAACCGGAAAATTTTGGCGTTTATTTGCATACCACAGAAAGAGAACTTAAACCCTTTTTTTTTCCTCTCCAAAACAGGTCCCCCCCGGGTTTTTAAAATTTTTCTAATTGTTTTAAAAATTTTTACTAGCAAAAACTTCCTCCTTTTTAAACTTTCAAATAAATTAAACCGGGTCTGATCAGCACCAGTAGAAAAAAAACCCTTGAAAATTCGTACCAAAACCCAAAAAACCCAACCCCCTTTGGGGAACCCAAAAACAATTTCTCCTCAAAAACCCAGAAAATGTCACCTTTTTTAAAACAAAATTTAAAGTTTAAATTTTCATTTTAAAAATCCCTCCCCCTGCTTTTTCCTCCTCAATGCTAGGGTGTCCCCCTTAAGGCATTTTTTTCCCCTGGTATCCTTATTCAACTACCCAAAGTAGATCTAAAAAAATACCAATTTCCTCAAAAAAACCTATTATTTTAAATATAAAAAACCCTTTGGAGGAAGTTTTTTTAAAGCTAAACCCTTTCGCCGCCCTAAAACAGAATAATTTATTTTCCCTTAAAGGGAAAAAAAATTTACGTATTTGTATCTAAGAAATTTACGAATTTAATCTGCAAAAAAATGAAAGGGGGAATTTTACACCAAGGAGACAGACCCCCAAAAACTACTACCAGAAGAATCAAAGTTTAACACGCCCCAAATCTAGAATACCCATCTGGGCTTCCTCCTCAGGTAATTAAAATCATTTAAACCACAGATATTGCTGAACAATTTTTAAACCTTTTTTTCCAATCCTTTTAAACTTTATTTAATTGGGGAATATTCCTGCTCCCCCTAGGATGTGATATAAAAAAATTTCCCCACCTCTATATCCTTCTTTACCCCCCCCAATTTTTTTCCCCCACCCATTTAGGAAAAAATAAACTTAAACCAAAATTCCCCCTTTGCAAAGGTTGAGATGCCCTTCGCATAGAAAAGAATAAAACCCCCCGGACCTGAGGCATTACAAACGGTATTAAAGCTTTTCCAGGGAAATTTTTTTTTCCCCATTTAATTGACCTTATGTAATGATATTGCCCAAATTCCCGTTATCCCCCCAAAAGGGGGCTTTTTACCCTTTCAAACCCCCCCCCCACCCCCCAAACAAAAAACCCCCCGGGAAAAATACTGACAACAAATGCGAACTAAGACCAAACTCATTATTGAATAAAAGACATTAAAAATTTATGCAAAAATATTAGCTTCTGCCTTAATAATGTTTTTCCCCAAAACTTTTACTAAAATCAAAAATGGGTTTTCCAAAAGGGTTTCCAAGCCAGAGGATGCCCAAAACGTCGATTGCTGGACTTGGGGGAAAAAATTTCAGGAACCCTCGGACACAGATGTAGCTTTTTTTGTACTTGGGGCTGAAAAACTTTTGATAGGTCAACCCGGCAATACAAATAAAAAAGTCTTGTCAAAATTTTTTGGGTTTTTGGTTTAAAATATTTTGATGCAAACACAGCCCCCTTTTTACAAAACCTTCAGCATCTGTTTCAACTCTTTGGGTTTCCCCTTTTCCCCCCTTTTGACCTAAAACCCAACCCCACCCAAACAAGAATGTCCTCTATCCCCGCTAATTTATGTTTTTTGTGTCGAGCCCCATGGGTTAAAAATATTTGAAAATAACCCAGTTTTATCTGGTCTCCTAGTTTAACCGCTAACCAAAAAAAATAAGTCTATATGGGCATTATGTTAAAAATTTTTTCCCAAACCACAAACCTCAATTCCCAACCCCAACCTTTTAAAAATCCCTCTCTACTTTTTTTAAAGAAAATCTTATTACAAATAAAACCCAAATCATCTATTTTTCCAATAAAAAATCCTAAATCTCAAAATGCCATTTTAAAAAAACCTTTTTTCTTTTAAGCTAAACTGGAAAATGAAGTCCAAATTTTTTTAGGTATTAAAGTCCCTTTTTCCCCCCCCCGTTCAAATTTATTTTTAATTATTTATTTCCCTTTTGTCTGATTTAGAAGTCGAAAACAAATGGTTAGCAAACCCCCTTAAAAACCCATCTTTTGGGTAGCAAGGGGGTTCTTTCGGTTTTTTAAAAAGTCTTTCTAAAGAAATTCCCTATTTCATCTGGGAGAAACAATTTCCCCATCCTTTTTTTTACCTACTGCAATGAATCTTTTAAATTTTCCCAAAAAAATTTTCTCTCCAATTTTTTTTTGGTTTGGGGGAAAAAACCCCCAGTCAATCGAGACCTCCTTTTTCTTGGCAATAAGGAGGGGGGAATAGCAAAACCCCAAAAATTTTTTTGCTTTCAAAAGTGGCCAATTTTGCTTGAGCCCAAACCTTTTTACTTTTGGCTCCAAACGGGTTCTAAAAATGTTTTTTCTCAAAAAAGAAAACTCATTCTTTTAAAACCCTATTTCCCCCAAAATTTCCATCTTTTAAAAACCCCTTTACTTTTGGTTGACCTTTTCCCAAACCCCTTCACCCCTTTGGTCAAAAAACCCGGGCTTATTAAACTTTGGTTTTCCCTTTCGTCATACCTAACAATTGGAATCAATTTTTCCAAAAAGGGAAAAATATATCCCAAAAACTCTTTAAAAAGCTGGAATGATACCCTTTAAAAAATTTTAAAACAAGGCAGAAGCAGGGAAACCCACAATTGACCAATCTGTTTTCAAGGATGAAAAAAATCCCCTCATTTAAAAAAAATCTTACTTTTTTATTCTTTCTTCCCCTCAACTTTTTAACAGGGGCCTGCAAATAAGACATTTGGATCCCAAACATAAAATGGCCAGACACCCTCAAACCCCCACTTCCCGATTTCCACCCAAATTTCCTTTGCAAAAAAAGGGTTCGAAAAAGGGCCCCTTTTTATAAATACCAACAAATTTTGGGCCCAAAAAGGGCCCCCCTCCAATTCCCCGACTATGTTAAAAAGGGAAAAGGAAATTTTTTCTCCCAATTTTTCTAAGGATCAAAAAGGACCCAAAAACACAAACCATCTCCCCTCTTTATCGAATGTTTATAAACCATAAAGAAACCCGATTAAGATCCACCTACAAAGTTGGGAAAATTTCCCCCCTCCAAGGTTAGCAAATTTTCCCTGGATCCTCCCGATCCCAAAGTTGGAAGAGGTTGGGGGGTCAAAAAGGCCCCCATGCTACATTTGGGGGGGGGAGTTTTAAGGGCCCATTCAAAAAAATTTTTGGAATTCAGTCCCCCTAATCTTCTTAGAAAAATTTTCTAATCTCTCCTTTACTTTGACTCCCGAACTTGCCCGGTTTTTTAGAAAAATTGGTTTAAAAAACTTTCCCCTTTATCCCTCCGCAAAATTCTTTTTCACACTTTATAGCAACCAGAAAGGGGATTTCTTTCAATTGGAAAAACCCATGCCCCCCCCCTATTAAATTTAGGTTATCAAAGAATTTAAACCAAAATTGGGGGCCGGGGAAATGAAGTTAATTGAAACCCCCTTATTCTGTAATAAAGAAAATCCCCTTTGGAATCTATGGTTATCTTCTAGTTACTGTCATCCACTGGTAAAAAATAAAAATTTTTGTTTCCCATCTCCCCTTTAAAAGCAAAAAAAATTATTATTAATTTTTTCAAACAAAAATTTTTTTGTTTATGTCCGAATATCCCAACCCTTTGTTTTTATCGGTTTTTTTCAGTTACCATCCTTTTTTGACATATGTTTTTCTATTGTTTTTTTGATATCTTTAAATTTTTATTATTTGTCAACTGGGTCAATTCTTTAAATAAAAGAATTTAAAGAAAAACCCTTTTTTTTTCAAGGAAACATCAGTAAAAAACCCTTTAAAATTTAGGGGGAATGGGGGTCACAAAAAAAGAAATGATAAAAATAAAAACTGACGGTATGAAAAGAATTTTTAAAGTTTAAAAAATTGTTGTTTAATTTTAAAAACTTAAAATTTAATAAAATTTTTTTTGGGCCCTGAATATAAGTCCCTATTAAAACACAGTCAAAAAGTAACCACCATGTGTAGCACATACAGCAGCTGGACAGGCTGGGAGTGACAACATTAGGTCATGGGAGGGTTTTCACGGTATCTGGAGCCCAGCTGGCTGCAAATGCAAACCCCCCAGCTGCTCAAGGAATTTCATGGGGAAAGATCCATAGAAACCCAACCGCGAACAATCAAGGTTTGGGAACACAGATGGTAACTGGGTTTCCCAAATCTCCGGGGGGTTAGGGAGCCCGGGTAGAACTAGGGAAATCTTGGTTAAAGTCCTTTTTAAATTTAAAGTCAGAAATTTTACCCCGTTTCATTTTGCCTTGCCTTGGGTGGTTTAAAAACTTATCCATGCCAAGGGAAAAACCCAAACATTGTGGGTGTATTTTTAATCTGCGAGAAAGGGTTCATAACCCCGCTGGGAGGGGCCCTTTCCCCAAAAAATGAAGGGAAACCCCGGAAGCTATGAAAACATTCCGCAGACCTTAGTGTTGCCAACATCAACGTGTGTTCTTTTTAAACAATTTCCGGTTTTTTTGTTCCTAAATTTTTTGCCCAAAAAGCCCAACGTTACATTCATTTCAAAAGAAACAGGATTCGGGAAAAAGGGAACCCTTTCCCCCACCCCTTTCTCAAAACAGGAACCCGGGGAAAAGCCCCCGAGCACAGTGCACACACCCCCGACCAGCCCTCTTCCGCGTATTAACAAGGGTTTCAAGCTTCAACTCAAAAATAAAAGCATGATTTTGGGGCGCTGAAAAATTGGATGGCACTCCCTTTGGGAATATAACCGTAAATGCTTAATAAAAATTGTCTAAATTAAGTTTTAGGCTATATGTCTTTTTTTGATTTGAAAAAATTAAAAAAGAAAAACTTTTTATGGATACAATGTCCCAAAAGTTCTTAAAATTGGAGTATACTTTCATATAATTCTCCACTGTACCCTTTATCCCCGTGGCACACCATTCACATCAGTGGCACATTTTTCACATTATTTATGTGGAATGGGGCCAATTGTCCACTTTTATCATGGCAGAACACGAACAGTACACAAATTGCGCAGTTTCAGATGTGCTGACACCCTTGGCCAGAAGGCCAATAACCATTCTTTTTTGTAACTCTGATAAATTGCCCTTTTTACCCATGACAGCAATACATATGGCACACCTGATATACTTACCAAGCCAACGCACGACACGTGACTTCCTTCATGAGCTAAAATCTGCCCGGTCGAAAGTAGGGGTGGTCATAATAATGTTGGGGCCCAACAGGTATATTAAATATGTCTTTTAAAAATGGTTTAGGGAAAAAATTTTAAAATATTAAAGTATAAAATCTTTGTCTAAAAATAGACCTTCACTTGTTTACCCAAAAAGAAAGTTCTGTAAAAAGACTCAAATATATCATTTCAATTTTTTTTGTAACGTTAAAACAAAACATTTCAAATTTCAATGATATTAAATAGAAAAAAGAGAT
>JAODAL010071074.1:0-15671 GCA_025379985.1 Phyllomedusa bahiana
GGGGCCCCGGAGGCCGGGGAGGGCGAGGGGCCCGCGGCGGGGCGGCCCGTGGGGGAGCAGTAGGCCGCGTCGGAGCAGGAGGCGGCCGGGGAGGCGGAGGCCCGGTCCGGGCAAGACCAATGCTGAGCCGCGGCGGCAGGAACCGGCCCACGCCGTACAGCAGGGTAGGAGAGGCGGCTAAGGGGGGAGGGCCTCGGCCACGTGGAGGAGACCCGGGGGCCCCACTCGCCCCCATGCGCTCATGCCTCTTAAAATCTTTTCCCCCCCCAAGCAGCTCCCGGGCAATGGCAGCAACCTGTTAAGCGGGGTTCGGGGCCCGGGGCCCCGGGTGGAGACCGGGGAAGCTGCTCGTGTCCAACCTGGACTTCGGGGTGTCGGACGCCGACATTCAGGTAAGAGCTGCTCCGTGAGGGGGGCCCCTGGAGGGAGAGGGGGGCCCCTGTGCTAGCGTGTGTGCCCGGCCCCCCGGAGGGAAAGAGGGGGGGGCCCCCCCTGCTAGCGTGGGTGGCCCGGCCCCCCCGGGGGGAGAGGGGGGCCCCCGTCTAGGTGTGTTTCCCGGCCCCCCCGGGGGGAAGGGGGGGCCCCCTTCAGCGTGTGTGCCCCCCCCCGGAGGAGAAGGGGCCCCCCTTTCTAGCGTTGGGGTTGCCCGGCCCCCGGGAGGGAGAGAGGGGGTCCCCTGTGCTAGTGTGTGTGTGTGTGCCCGGCCCCCGGGAGGGAGAGAGGGGCCCCTGTGCTAGCGTGTGTGCCCCCCCCCCCGGGGGGGAGAGAGGGGCCCCTGTGCTGGTGGTGCGCCGGCCCCCGGGGGGGGGGGGGGGGGGCGGGGGGGGGGGGGGGGGCCCCCCCTTTCTAGCGGTGGTGCCCGGCCCCCGGGGGAAGGGGGGGGAAAGGGGGGGCCCCGTCTAGGGTGGGCCCGGGAGGGAGAGGGGGGGGGCCCCCGTGTAGCGTTGGCCCCCCCCCCGGGAGGGGGAGGGGGGGCCCCTGTGTAGCGGTGGGGCCCGGCCCCCGGGGGGAAGGGGGCCCCCCTTCTAGGGGTGTGGCCCGGCCCCCGGGGGGGAGAGGGGGGGCCCCTTCTAGGTGGTTTTTTGGGCCCCCCCCGGGGGAGAGGGGGGCCCCTGTCAGGTGTGTTTGGGCCCGGCCCCCCCGGAGGGAAAAGGGGGGCCCCTTCTAGGAGTTTGGGGCCCCGGCCCCCGGGGGGGGAGAGGGGGGGGGCCCCCGTCTAGGTTGGGTTTTGCCCCCCCCGGGGGGGAGGGGGGGCCCCCCCGTTTTTTCTGCGTTGTGGCCCGGCCCCCCCGGAGGGAGAGGGGGGGGCCCCTGTGCTAGCGTGTGTGTGCCCGGGAGGGAGAGGGGGGGCCCCTGTGTAGCGGTTTGTGCCCGGGGGGAGAGGGGCCCCCTGTGCTAGCTGTTCCCCCCCCCGGGAGGGAGAGGGGGGCCCCTGTGCTAGCGTGTGTGCCCGGCCCCCGGGAGGGAGAGGGGGGCCCCTGTGCTAGCGTGTGTGCCCCGGGGGAGGGGGGGGGGGCCCCTGTCTAGCGGGGTGTGCCGGGCCCCCCTTGTTTTTCTCTGGGGCTGCGGTGGGGGTCTGGTGGTGGTGCGTTTTGGTGGCTTGGGGGGCGGTGCGGTGGGGCAGGTGGCGGTGCGATACCCTTATAGCCTGTTCCTGGTGGGGGGGGTGCGGTGGCGGGGCTGGGGGGCGGTGCGGGGGCTCGGGTGGTGCGGTGCTCTGGTGGCGGGCGATATCCCTGTTTCCGTTCCTGGGTGCGGTCGGGCCCGGTGGGGTGCGGTGGGGGCTCTTTTGGGGGGGGTGCGGTGGGTTGGGCCCGGTGGGGGGTGCGGTGGCGGCTCTGGGGCGTGCGGGGGCGGCTCTGGGGGCGTGCATATCCCGTAAAAAGCCTGTTCCTGGGGGCGGGGCCTCTGGGGGTGTGCGGTGGGGGCTCTGGTGGCGGTGCGATATCCCTTTTAGCCTGTTCCTGGGGGGCGGGCGCGGGGCTCTGGTGGGCGGGCGTATCCCTGTATACCCTGTTCCTGGTGGGCGGTGCGTTCCCGGGTTGCTGTTCCTCGGTGGGCAGTGGGTTGGTTTTGCCTGTGGGGGCGGTGCGGTATCCCTGTATAGCCTGTTCCTGGTGGGCGGTGTGGTGGCGGCTCTGGTGGGCGGTGCGGTGGCGGCTCTGGTGGGCGGTGCGATATCCCTGTATAGCCTGTTCCTGGTGGGCGGTGCGTTATCTCTGGTGGACGGTATACGGGTCTGTGTGATGAGTGCAGGGCTGGATAAGGTCTTGGTGCTGTCGGGGTCACTTATAGCACGGCACTGTATCCCCTTCACTCTCACCATTGGGGTCACACACAGTATATAGTGGTGATGCCATCAGTCTCCCCCATAGTTTTGTTTCTCTGGGCCTGTGCGCTCCTCTGCCGTCACTGCCCGCTCATGCTGTGACATAAGCACTATCCCCGCGGCCTGACTTGCCATATGTTTGGCTCCTCTTCCCTCCGTGGTGGTAACAGGCCATGTTTCTTGGTGCAGGAGCTGTTTGCAGAGTTTGGGACCCTGAAGAAGGCCGCCGTCCACTACGACAGATCCGGTAGAAGTTTAGGTACAGCAGACGTGCACTTTGAAAGAAAAGCGGATGCACTGAAGGCAATGAAGCAGTACAACGGCGTACCGCTAGATGGTGAGTGCCAGCCCTGCTCCCCACTGCTGCAGCCTCCTTGGTTGAAGAGCAGATCCCTGACCCCATTGTGTCTTGTAGGTCGCCCTATGAACATTCAGTTGGTCACATCACAGATAGAAGCACAGAGAAGACCTGTACAGAGGTGAGAAGGGCACGGTGGTCGGGCGCTGCGGGTGCCACTGCTACAAGGACTCGTACTTATACTATATGTATCATTCTCTTGCAGTCCGACTAGAGGCGGTATGACACGACCACGAGGGGGCCCGATAGGTTTCGGTGCTGGTGGAGGAAACAGAAGAGGCGGCAGGGGCGGGAATCGGGGCCGTGGACGGGGAGGACCTGGTAGAAACACAAAGCAACAGTTATCGGCAGAAGAGCTGGATGCACAGCTGGATGCCTACAATGCCCGGGTGAGTGGTGGGGCTGGTCAAAATACAGTTGTAGGATTCTCGTCCTCCCCCCATGGCTGGGCGGCTACATGTGACCGTCACACTGTATGATGGCAGTAAGGCTGAGGTCACATGGCGTATTGTGTACCTGTGCGTGCTACAGTACACCTGTTGAAAGTACGCACTGGCCAGCGTACACTTTCAGCAGCGCTACGGCTCAGCCTATCGCTCTTGTTTTTCCTGGCACACAAGCGACCAAAAGAAGTGACGTGTTGCTACACTTTTACGGGCGCTTACTGTGCGCTGGGGAATACGTCAGGTTGTCATAGCACTGAAGGAGGGCTACGACTACTGTATTTGTGGGACATACTTTGGGCACATTGCAGTGCAGTTACACGCCAAAGTACTCCCCGCAAATACGTTGTGTAGAAGGTGCTCAGACCCACTGACCGATCAGTGGGCAGAGTCTGGCTGTGTACCAGACCTCTATCCCCTGATGAAGCCAGTTAGCTGGTGAAACATGTTGGGGAGGTCAGGCATTACATTTTAATTTGATTTCCTACCTTTTTTCTACGGTTACCCGCTGCAGAGGGTCTCACACGGAAACCTTATATTTTTTTTTTTTTTTATGCTCATCAGATTAGGGATGACTGCCCATGTAGGATGTTTTGGATTCCTTTTTGGAGTTAGTAAATCACTGTATATATAGGGTTCCCCTGTTAATAGATGGTGTTCCACTAGACTTGATAATAGAAAAGGAGTTATTCCTTCAATTAGAAAGGGACAAATTGAGAGGTTAGAAATCAGGTTTTTAAATGTTGTGTTATACATAATAAAAGTTACGTTTTAGTGCTTTATAGATTGAGAACTGATAAGTTTGCCTATGGCAAAATAGTAAATATAGTCAAGCAGAGCACGGGAGGCTTGCCTCATGGTTCTTCCTTGGCAGGGGCATGTTGATGGCTCAGTAGTGTCATGTTCCAGTGCCCTGCCCCCTGTTCGGGCAGCATTTGCTGTGTTGGGGCAGCTGTTGCTCCTCCAGCTGTTCATTCTTGTTCCTAATCTTGTCTCCTCTCCTCCACAGATGGACACCAGCTAATCCCTCCCTTCGTGTTCCTGCACCACAGTTCTGGCTCTGGAAGTTGTTTCTACACAACTTTTTTTTTTTTTTCCCTTTGCTTTTCTTTCTGATTATGTTTTAAACCCATGTAAAGTTGGAATTTTTTTGTTTTTTTTAAAAGCAGACTTTTTTGTACAAATTACTTTTCTGGGACATTTTATTGGTTGTCATGAACAGGGTGATCTTTAACTTCTAATAAATGACAAGTGTTTGTTATATTTGTTCCTGTTGTTGGTCGGACACTGCACACGGTGTGCTTCGCAGCTGGACGTCTGGGGACATTAGCCTGTTTCATGCCAATGTAATATGCTCTTTTATCAGAGTCTCTCCGTCAGGGGGCACACGAGTATTGTAACTATTAAATTCTGTTGGGTCTGCATCTCTGGTTTGTCTTTCATTTGGATGATTTTTGGGATTATTTATGTGTGTTTTGTTCTCTTCTGTAATTGGTGTAAATGAAGAGTTTCTTGTCCTTGTAGCCAGTCTGAGCTGGTCCCTAACTTGACTTACTATCTGCTACACTAATGCTGTCGTAATTGGAGTTATAGTGTGCTGAGTAGGAATATAAAGCACATTGGTTACTCTCGTTTGGCTAAGGCACATGGTCAGGTTGCTGCACAAACCCGCAAGGACCCAGAAAAGGGTTCCTTTATAATTCCCCCCCCCCCCCCCCCCCTTTCTGAAACCACCTAGTGTTTTTTTTGCTTTTTTTTTTTTAGGCTTTCCTATGAGAGCTTAAAGGGGTTGTCTCAAACTGCGTGAATGAAATAATGCTGCGTTGCTCTCGCTTCCTGGTCAAGCTGTCTGTAATTAGCGTATGAGCTCCTGTATTCAGACCTCTGTTTTAGTCTAGATTAAATAAATTACCTTCTCTGAGGTCCGGAGAAGCTTCTGAGCTAATGTAAACAGAGTAATTACTGTCTTTTGTCTGAAAGATCAATAACAGACAAGCCCCCACTAACAGTCGGTGTGATAGTCACTCCCTGCATCAAAACAAACAGCGGGGGAAAAAAAGTACACAGGCCCGTCCCTTGGGAAACAGAAACCCTCAGAAAGTGATAAATCACTTGTAGCTCCTTAACAAAAAAGATGACAAAGCAATATATCTGGAAAGTGTCTTCATTTAGTGTTTCCTACATGTTGAAAGCTAACCTTTGTATGAGACAACCCCTTTAAAAAGCATCCGTGGTAAACAACCATGCAATTATAAGTTGGGAAGGGGGTAAATACTTTTTACTAAAGGACATAAAGGTGCAAATTACATTAGACAGGGGTGGAATCAACACTACTTTGTCTACAAATCTGGCCCAAATTACCTGTTCTATAGGTTGCCGTACACCTGCACTTTACATGGAGCCAGGGATTTGATTGAATGCATAGTTGAACACCTAATCGAAGCCAGTGTCTATAATCCCACTTGTAGTATATATAACCTGAATATCACATTGAAGGGTGTATGTGTGTATATTTATTATAAAAATTATACACCTCCACACACTCTTGCTGTGGATTTTTTTAGGTGTCTGAGGATCGCCGAGACTACAGTACACATTAGCTGTTGTGGAAACATTACAGATTTTCGCTACATAATTCATTTTTATTTGTTTCAGGGTATTTTTTACACTGTTTTTTAAAACTTTTTGGTGCAGTGTTCCAATTTTTGTTCAAAATTGGTCCCACTGCTCTTTCCACCTAGTGATGGGTACAAAATTTTTTTTTTTGTTTTATGTAACAAATGGTTAGCCTGTACATGTTCACTCATAATCTAAACCAATCATTTTTTTTTTTTTGGGAGTGTGTGAACATCACCTTTTGCTCCCCCACCCATTGAGTTTCTGAATTACTCACCAGTAATGGCACCCTTCACTTATTTTCTTCCCCGCTTACACACTACCATGTCCTTGTGCCAATTGCTTGTTGTCTCCTGCTTTGTTTGGGTCGGTAATGCCTTGCTTCTGTCACATCAGTTTGCATTCTGGGATGGACTGTACTTGGGTGCCTGGCAGAGATGGGTTAATAATTCAGCCTTACACTAATGACCAACCTTAATACTTTGGCCAATATTGAAAATACAACTCCCAGCATGCCTTACCAACCTTTTGAGTCTATTGGGTTTGTACACCGCTCGGAATGCTGCATTTATGTTCACATTATGACAACATGGTAGCCAAGATTGCTGCTCATGTGTGATGTCAAGGTGCCCCTCCCTCTGTACTAGTGGTTAGTCATCTATATCACCACGTAAACACCAATCTTTAATGTCGTCCAATCGCATTAATCACTTATCATTCAAACTCTAATGTTATGTATGTAACCCCCTTGAATGTACAGCGCCCTGGAATCAATGGCGCTTTAAAATACTTAATAATGTACACTCTGGACCGAATTGGTCCTTACAATACAAGAACTGTCCCTGGAGAATGGAGAAATGTGCACTTGATTTTGAGCTTAACTATGGGGCCGTTTCTTGCACCTATTGATGTTGATGGTGCTTTGCCATCATAGTGGGGGGGGGGGAGTTCCCTTTCAGGGTTTGTCTCACTGCACGGATTGCTTTTTTTTTAAACAAGTCACTTTGCAATATGTTTTCCCCTTAACATGTCTCAAACCCCTTCCTAGATATTTCCCCCTTGTATGGGCTCATCAGCTCCTCAGGTCGCTATACTACAGACCTTTGGGTCTCTCCTGATAGGCCCGCCAGCACTGTTGCTATAAACTGCAGACCCTTTGATCTCTCCTGATAGGCTGCCAGCACTGGTTTTCTGTAGCTACAGAGCCTGGCTTCTAAATCGCCACCCTAAAAAAAACCCACTAAACCCGCCCCTAAATTCAAGATGAAACCAAGAAAACAGAACAAATCAATGTAGTGAGACAACCCCTTTAATGTTTACAGACCAGTTGTGGCATCTTGTCTAGGTACTTTATCTTATACATATGTGCAACGTAGCGTTAAAGTTTTTTTTTTTCAAAACTTCTGAAAACTTCCCTATTGCCCCTACTGCACTAAGATGAAGAAGTAATCTTAACCATACCAGCCCTGTCTTAATGTGTTCTAGTTCCTCACAGAAGTCACGTACATCTCTCGTGACTGCAGTGGCCATGTGCCTGCATGTATATGTGGTGAGGGGACACTGGCAGTAGAAGGAAGTACACTTTCATTTTCAATTTATAGCATTTGGGTGGGGAGCTGCCCATGGCAAAGATTGTGAAAAAAATTGGACCTCTTAAAGAGATTTTACCGTGAAGGTGGAAGGTTACAAATTAAAGGGGTTTTGCCATGATGTAATGTTGACGTGGGATCCTCCAAAATGGGTATTTAATCACTTTTTTTTTTTTTTTAACAATTTTTATTGGCATCTGAAAAAAAAATGCTTACATATTTTCAAATGAAGACAATTACAGTATCATGTCAATTTTTCATTTAAACAACATCAACTAATAACTATGAACCCCCCTCCCCAACCATTGTTGCAGGCATCTTGTTAACCATAGTTGAGCCTTATATATCCATTACCCTAAAAATTCCTTCTCTACATACTAATCACTTTTCTACATATATGTGGTTACAAAAAGTGAAACCTCTGCGAGCTACAGCATTGCTCAGTTCCCCTTAGTTACCTGAAAGTTTACTTTAGACAGGACCAGGAGCTGATGAAACACTTCTTATCTGATGACAGGGAAAATGAATGAGCTTTCAAGGGGTTGGGGAGAAAGTGCAGTGTATGAGGCTGTCTGCCTCATAGATAATCCACTGTTGTAATGTTATTATTTGAGTTAACTTTTGAGACGCTCCCTTATTCCTCACTCCTTGCTCACCCCCTCCCTCTCAAACTTGCAGCCTTCATGACTCAGCATGATTTGTTTATATTCTCATCTGTGCTGATAAGGAGGTAAGTAACTCGCGTCCTGGCAAAACCCCTTTAAATAAAGATTTATCATTATTACAAATTTGCACTTTTTTTTTTTTATTTAGCTGCTCCCTTAGTGATCCATAGTGCACAGTTCATCTCTAAGGGGTTACGACAAGGGCTGAGAGCTCCTCAGTCCTGGTCGCACATGCTCAGACATCAACTCTCCTCTCAGGCTCTTCCCTGCCTAGTAATCACACACACTCACTGCTGGGCAAGTGGTCAATCCCAGGTGCTGTCATTCTACTTCTGTACTACTCAGTAGTTAGATACTGCAGATGAGCCTGCTGCCCTGTGTGTTATGTTTGATTAATCTGCCTAAACAAACACTGTATGGAGGCTGAGCACTTTCCTGCAGTCGCCCCTTTCTACTAAGCTGTAGTTACTTAGCCAATCTGCATTTAAATAATGCTGCATGATTTTTATTTATTTATATTTTTTGCGGGGGGCAGGGGAGGGGGTGGTCTGTGTAATGCTGTCTTTACCCTTTCCTCTGGAAAGAAAAAAAAAATCAATTGGTTATGTGCATTAGAAGAGGAGAAAAAAAAAAGTCCCTGCAGTGATTTGAACCAATGTTGGAGGACAGAAGTGTTAACCACTCAGCTACATTCTAGCTACTCACAGCTCTTTACATGACGAGTGAACACACCGGGGAACAGCATGGTGATGTCAAGCCTGCTGGGTAACATGATGCAGTTCAAACAAATCAAAACCGACTCTTGCTGAAGAGAGGACAGAGCAGGCATGAAATGTGTTCCTGCTAAAACCTGGATTAATAAAAAAAAAAAAAAAGCATCTCTGTCCTAAAATGTGATTTTGCAGCTCAGCTTAATTGAAGAAAAGGGGGAGACACAGCAGAATCAGAGCCAGACAGAGAGAAGGTGCTGTGCTACATGAAAACAGCCAGGTTTTTCTAGTCTGGACAATCCCTTTAAGTTAAATCATAAGCTACGCAGAACAAAGCTCCGCAACCAATCAAATCACTGCTTATAGGTTCCAGTCAGCAGGAACATAAAGACGCCAGCTGATTGGTTGCCACAGGAGTCCACTCTGCCTTCAGCCCTCAGCAGTGGCGCCGCCGCCATTGCTGCTCCGCCCTTCCCTGTGAGTGTCCCGCGCCCCGGCTTATGAGCCGCCCCCGTCGCTTCCCGTTCTGTACCGGCTCCGCACAGCGCGGGTGTCCCAACATGGCCGCTGCAGCCGGAAGTGACGCACATCCCGGAAAGGAAGGGGCGAGCGCACGGCGGGGCGTGTCCGGCCATCATTCGCCATTCCTGAGGGTGGGAGCTGTTAAGAGCGGGGAACCGAACCGGCAGCGGTAAGTGGTGTCTGGCCTGGGCCGGCGGTGACAGCGCCTAAGCCGGGGACTGGGGCGGCTCTTGTCTGGAGATCGGTCAATGTCATCCCCCGATAGATCCTCGCTGCTCAGTCACCGTGTCCATACGTTACAGAGGTGATCCTGAGCCGCCTGTCACTGGAAGCAGCAGCTCCCTACCTGGGCAATGGCAGATCCCTGCTCTGCAGCCTGACACCTCCTAGAGGAGTCACATTGATGGCTTCCCACCCGCCAGGTACTACTACTCCCATGATCTGCGGTGTAGTTGTCCTTCTCTGCAGTACTCCCAGCGGCTGTACCCCAATAACATACATGTATCCTCAACTTAAAGGGGGTGTCCATAAGCAGATGCAAGCAGTGCCTAGATCCAGCGCCATCTTCTGCTGCCACTAATAAATAAGGACCTCACCGGCGCAGCCTCTGATTGGCTGCAGCAGTCACATGTCTCAGTGAACAGCGCCGACCAGTGATGTAAGCAGAGACATGTGACTGCAGCGGCCAGTCAGAGGCTGCGCCGGCTAGGGAGACATCAGGTGTTACATCCACCCCCACTGGTGTTAGCCACACCTACATGTCACTTATTGACAGGTCTGCCTACTCAAAGTGACAGATATAACCAGGGATGTAAGCAGAGACATGTGACTGCTGCAGCCAATCAGAGGCTGCGCCAGTGAGGTCCTTATTCAGACACCAGAGAGGAGTCCAGTGTATTCATGAGCAGGTGTTAGCTCCGCCCCATCGGTGTTAGCCACACCTAAATGTCACTTATTGACAGGTCTGCCTACTCCTAGTGATGGGTATAACCAGGAATGTGGCCAATCAGGAGTCCGGTGTATTTATGAGCAGGTGTTAGCTCCGCCCACACCGATGTTAGCCACACCTACATGTCACTTATTGATAGGTCTGCCTACTCCCAGTGATTTGTATCACCAGTGGGGGATAAACTGGACTCTGAAACTAAAGCATCCTACAGCATAAGGGACACTTATTGACAGGTCTGTCTACTCCTAGTGATGGGTATAAGCAGAGACATGTGACTGCTGCGGCCAATCAGAGGCTGCGCCGATGAGGTCCTTATTCAGACAACAGAGAGGAGTCCAGTGTATTCATGAGCAGGTGTTAGCTCCGCCCCCACTGGCGTTAGCCACACCTACATGTCACTTATTGATAGGTCTGCCTACTCCCAGTGATGGGTATCACCAGTGGGGGAGCAAACACTGGATACACTACTCCCTGAAGCTACAGCATAAGGGACACAGCGCATGGGGGGCACAACCTATGTGACAGGTTCCCTATAAAGTAGCTTCTAACATTACTGCAACTTGATTTGCCTCGAATATCTGGCGAGGGTGCTGTGGGGCAGCGAGGGTGCTGTGGGGCAGCGAGGGTGTTCCCACCACAGACTTATGGGATATGGATAGGATAAGTCATCAAAGTCTGATACTGCACCAATCTCAGGAACAGAATAGAGAGCTGCTCACGCGTGTGCACGACTCTCCATTCTGTTCTATGTGAGTTCTGAGGACAGCCAAACACAGCGCTCCTCTGTTCTTGCAACTGCCAGAGAACAGAATGAAGAACACAGCGCTCCCCTGTACTGGGAACTCCCATAGAACAGAATGAAGAACACAGCGCTCCCCTGTACTGGGAACTCCCATAGAACATAATGAAGAACACAGCACTCCCCTGTACTGGGAACTCCCATAGAACAGAATGGAGAACACAGCGCTCTCCTGTTCCTGAAACTCCCATAGAACAGAATGGAGAACACAGCGCTTCCCTGTACTGGGAACTCCCATAGAACAGAATGGAGAACACAGCGCTCTCCTGTTCCTGAAACTCCCATAGAACAGAATGGAGAACACAGCGCTACCCTGTACTGGGAACTCCCATAGAACAGAATGGAGAACACAGTGCTCCCCTCTACTGGGAACTCCCATAGAACAGAATGGAGAGAACACAGCGCTCCCTTGTACTGGGAACTCCCATAGAACAGAATGGAGAGAACACAGCGCTCCCCTGTACTGGGAACTCCCATAGAACAGAATGGAGAGAACACAGAGCTCCCCTGTACTGGGAACTCCCATAGAACAGAATGGAGAGAACACAGCGCTCCCCTGTACTGGGAACTCCCATAGAACAGAATGGAGAGAACACAGTGCTCCCCTGTACTGGGAACTCCCATAGAACAGAATGGAGAACACAGCGCTCTCCTGTTCCTGAAACTCCCATAGAACAGAATGGAGAACACAGCGCTTCCCTGTACTTTGGATTCCCATAGAACAGAATGGAGAGAACATAGCGCTCCCCTGTACTGGGAACTCCCATAGAACAGAATGGAGAACACAGTGCTCTCCTGTTCCTGAAACTCCCATAGAACAGAATGGAAAGCACAGCTCTCCCCTGTACTGGGAACTTCCATAGAAAAGAATGAAGAATACAGTGCTCCCCTCTACTGGGAACTCCCATAGAACAGAATGGAGAGAACACAGCACTCCCCTGTACTGGGAACTCCCATAGAACAGAATGGAGAGAACACAGCGCTCCCCTGTACTGGGAACTCCCATAGAACAGAATGGAGAGAACACAGAGCTCCCCTGTACTGGGAACTCCCATAGAACAGAATGGAGAACACAGGGCTCCTCTGTACTGGGAACTACCATAGAAGAGAATGGAGAGAACACAGCACTCCCCTTTACTGGGATCTCCCATAGAACAGAATGGAGAGAACACAGCGCTCCCCTGTACTGGGAATCTCCCATAGAACAGAATGGAGAGAAAACAGCGCTCCCCTGTACTGGGAACTCCCATACAACAGAATGGAGAACACAGTGCTCTCCTGTTCCTGGAACTCCCATAGAACAGAATGGAGAACACAGCGCTCCCCTGTACTGGGAACTCCCATAGAACAGAATGGGAGAGGACACAGCGCTCCCCTGTACTGGGGAACTCCCATAGAACAGAATGGAGAAGACACAGCGCTCCCCTGTACTGGAACTCCCATTAGAGCAGAATGGAGAACACAGCGCTCCCCTGTACTGGGAACTCCCATAGAGCAGAATGGAGAGAACACAGCACTCCCCTGTACTGGGAACTCCCATAGAGCAGAATGGAGAGAACACAGCGCTCCCCTGTACTGGGAACTCCCATAGAACAGAATGGAGAACACAGCGCTCCCCTGTACTGGGAACTCCCATAGAACAGAATGGAGAACACAGCGCTCCCCTGTACTGGGAACTCCCATAGAACAGAATGGAGAACGCAGCGCTCCTCTGTACTGGGAGCTCGCATAGAGGAGAATGGAGAACACAGCGCTCCCCTGTACGGGAACTCCCATAGAACAGAATGGAGAACACAGCACTCGCCTGTTCTGGGAACTCCCATAGAACAGAATGGAGAACACAGCACTCCCCTGTACTAGGAACTCTCATAGAGCAGATTGGAGTGAACACAGGGCTCCTCTGTACTGGGCACTCCCACAGAACAGAATGGAGAGAACACCGCGCTCCCCTGTACGGAGAACCCCCCGTAGAACAGAATGGAGAACACAGCGCTCCCCTGTACTGGGAACTCCAATAGAACAGAATGGAGAACAGAGCGCTCTCCTGTACTGGGAACTCCCATAGAACAGAATGGAGAGAACACAGCGCTCCCTTGTACTGGGAACTCCCATAACAGAATGGAGAGAACACAGCGCTCCCCTGTACTGGGAACTCCCATAGAACAGAATGGAGAGAACACAGCGCTCCCCTGTACTGGGAACTCCCATAGAACAGAATGGAGAGAACACTGCGCTCCCCTGTACTGGGAACTCCCATAGAACAGAATGGAGAGAACACAGCGCTCCCCTGTACTGGGAACTCCCATAGAACAGAATGGAGAGAACACAGAGCTCCCCTGTACTGGGAACTCCCATAGAACAGAATGGAGAACACAGCGCTCCCCTGTACTGGGAACTCCCATACAACAGAATGGATATAACACAGCGCTCCCCTGTACTGGGAACTCCCTTAGAACAGCATGGGGAGAACACAGAGCTCCCCTGTACTGGGAACTCCCATAGAACAGAATGGAGTGAACACAGCGCTCCCCTGTACTGGGAACTCCCATAGAACAGAATGGAGAGAACACAGCGCTCCCCTGTACTAGGAACTCCCATAGAACAGAATGGAGAGAACACAGCGCTCCCCTGTACTGGGAACTCCCATAGAACAGAATGGAGAGAACACAGCGCTCCCCTGTACTGGGAACTCCCATACAACAGAATGGAGAGAACACAGCGCTCCCCTGTACTGGGAACTCCCATAGAACAGAATGGAGAGAACACAGCGCTCCCCTGTACTGGGAACTCCCATAGAACAGAATGGAGAGAACACAGCACTCCCCTGTACTGGGAACTCCATAGAACAGAATGGAGAGAACACAGCGCTCTCCTGTACTGGGTACTCCCATTGAACAGAATGGAGAGAACACAGCGCTCCCCTGTACTGGGAACTTCAATAGAGGAGAATGGAGAGAACACAGCGCTCCCCTGTACTGGGAACGTCCATAGAGGAAATGAGAACACAGCACTCCCCTGTACTGGGAACTCCCATGAAGCAGAATGGAGAGGACACAGCGATCCACTGTACTGGGAACTCCCATAGAACAGAATGGAGAGAACACAGCGATCCACTGTACTGGGAACTCCCATAGAACAGAATGGAGAGAACACAGCGCTCCCCTGTACTGGAACTCCCATAGAACAGAATGGAGAGAACACAGCGCTCCCCTGTAATGGGACCTCCCATAGAACAGATTGGAGAGAACACAGCGCTCCCCTGTACTGGGAACTCCCATAGAACAGAATGGAGAGAACACAGCGCTCTCCTGTACTGGGTACTCCCATTGAACAGAATGGAGAGAACACAGCGCTCCCCTGTACTGGGAACGTCCATAGAGGAGAATGGAGAGAACACAGCGCTCCCCTGTACTGGGAACTCCCATACTAACAGAATGGAGAGAACACAGCGCTCCCCCTGTACTGGGAACTCCCATAGAACAGAATGGAGAGAACACAGCGCTCCCCTGTACTGGGAACTCCCATAGAACAGAATGGAGAGACACAGCCCTCCCCTGTACTGGGAACTCCCATAGAACAGAATGGAGAACACAGCGCTCCCCTGTACTGGAACTCCCATAGAACAGAATGGAGAGAACACAGCGCTCTCCTGTACTGGGAACTCCCATAGAACAGAATGGAGAACACAGCACTTCCCTGTACTAGGGACTCCCATAGAACAGAATGGAGAACACAGCGCTCCCCTGTTCTGGGAGCTCCCATAGAACAGAATGGAGAACACAGCGCTCCCCTGTACTGGGAACTCCCATAGAACAGAATGGAGAACACAGCGCTCCCCTGTACTGGGAACTCCCATAGAACAGAATGGAGAACACAGCGCTCCCCTGCACTGGAGGCTTCTCCCCACCCCTCAGCTTGACTGACAGCTCTCACACATGGGTTTGTCTATAGGGAGAGAGCTGTCAGTCAAGCTGAGGGGTGGGGAGAAGCCTCACATGGGACTCTCCCCGGCCCAGCTCCACCGGATGTTTGGGATCATGTCACCTGTGCTTCAGGCAGCATAAAGTAGCTGAGAGGAGGTCATCAGGAGGGCCCCCCTCATGTAAATATCCTATACTCTCCTCCATTATGTGCACCCCTTAAGAAGTCACTCCTCGTCCGCACTGCTTACACATTGTCCTCTTCATTCATATACAGTCCTGCAGCTTTCTACACAGAGCCGCTCTATCACTCTGCATTCCCATCATATTACTGAATCTGTCAGATGGGTGTTACCAGCTGAGGAATGTCCCTGCACACCCAGTCAGCTCTGATTGTCAGACTGTGCAGGACACACCCCCCAACTGGTTACTCCCAGCTGACAGATTCAGTGATACATTTCTAGGAAGAATAACAGAGGAACCACACTGCACAGAAGAGAAGATGCTCCAGAATTGTTATATCACAAGGATGTACTAGACTACACACGTCAGGAGTCACAGATCCTCTCTAAATACCGGTGATAGGGGATAAATGCGTCACTCAGGGCACAAGTCTGACCCCCTCAGGACCCCTGTTCTTGTTATTGGTGGGGTCCCATTCATCACTATTCCTGTGGGTAGATGATAAGTGCTGGCGGGTGACCCTTTTTAAATGGTTTCCTCCACACACATGATGGGAAACACGGTGAAGGGAAGCCCTTTTAAAAATTT
>JAODAL010071075.1:0-15671 GCA_025379985.1 Phyllomedusa bahiana
AATTTAAACTCAGTTCATCCCCAAAAAAAAAGTCCTTACACAGTTCTGTATACGGAAAAATAAAAAAAGTTATGGTTATCAGACGACAGCGATGCAGAAATGTTGTTTTACACAATAAAAACACTTTTTTTTAAAAAAAATTGTGCTTTCAAATAAAAAAACGACATAAATTGGAGTATCACCGTAATCGTCTCAACCCCAGAGTAAAAACTACTTGTCACGGATACTGCACGGTGACGCTATTAAAAATAAAAATAAAAAAACACTGCTAGGTTTGCAGTATTTTCTTCACCTGCCTTCAAAAAACGATTTAAAAGCGATCATAAAGTCTTTGTCCCCAAAAATGATACCAATAAAAACGTCAACTCATCCCGCAAAAAAAAAGTCCCTATACAGCTCCATAAACAGAAAAAATAAAAAAAAAGTTATGTCTCTCAGACTGCGGCGATGCAAAAAACGTGGTTTTCCTTTTCAAATAAAGTGTTTTTATTGTGTAAAAGCAGTAAAACATTAAAAAAATATAAATGTGGTATCGCTGTAATCGTATCAACCTGCTGAGTAAAGTTAGCATGTCATATATACTGCACAGTGACCACTGTAAAAAAATAAAAAATACTACCAGGTTTGCTGTATTTTGTTCAAGATGCCTCACAAATACCTCAATATAAAGTGATCAAAGCATCACATGCCCCCCCGTAATGGTACCAATAAAAACATCAACTCATCTCGTAAAAACAAGCCCACACAACAGCTTCCATATGCAAAAAATTAAGAAAGCTATGGCTGTCAGAATAGGACAACATAAAAAACGCAACTTTTTATAAAACTCGCTTCTATTGTGTAAAAGTAATAAAACATAAAAAACTATATAAAATTTATATCATTGTAATTGTACCGACCCCATAGTAAAGTTATCCCGTCATTTATCCCGTATGGCGAATACTGTAAAAATGAAGCCCAAAAACAATGGCGGAACTGCGTTTCCCCCTTCCATTTCCAAGGCCCGATGCTAAAAAAAAAACTACGGAACACCTGTGCGCCCAAAATGCAAATACACCTTAGATGAGATCCCTGAGGTGGTGTTGATCCAAAATGGGAAACTTCTGGGAAGGTTTCACCTGTTCTAGTACTTTGGGGGCTTTGCAGATGCGACATGGCCCACCAATATCTGTGCACAAAAGCAAATAGCACTCCCTCCCTTGTACCCCTGCCAGCGCCAAACAGCAGTTACCCCACATGTAGGGTATTGCCGAACTTGGAAGAATTGCGTAACACGAAATTTTGGGCTTTTTTTCCAAGATTCTTGTAATAATTAAAACATTTTCAGCTTAAAATTGCAGATTATTGGAAAATAATATATATTTTTTTATTTTTCAGAGCCGAACGCCAAAAAAACTTTGTGAAACGCTGTGGGGTCGATATCCTCACTACCACCTCTGGATTATTCCGTAAGGGGGTTGTAGTTTCCAATATGGGGTATTTTTAGGGGTTTTATTAAGTTTTTGATCTTAGGGTTTCCGCAAACTGAAATGGCCCTAAATATAAAATTGTAATGAAAAATGAGGCCCCAGAGTCCGTAGGTGCTCCTCCTTTCTGGGGCTTGTGGTTGAGCCAAATAATGCACTAGGGCACCATATGGGATATCTTGAAAACGGCAGGAATCTGGGGAATCATATTAATTGGAATTTCTGATCACATTTACCCGTATTCTTGCAATAATGCATCAAATTGAAAAATCTGGCAAAAAAAATGAAATTTTGAAATTTCACTTCCACTTTGGCTTTAATTCCTGTGGAAACACTATGGGTTAATAAACTTCCTAAATGCGGTTTTGAATAACTATAGGGGGAGTAGTTTCTAAGATGGGTCATTTATGGTGGGTATCTAATATACAGGTCAATCAAAGTCACGTTTGAACTGGACTGGTCCTAAAACTAAGTATATTGCATTTTTTCTTGAAAATTTGAAAATTACTACAAATTTATAAGGCCCCCTAATGTCGTAAAAAAAAAAAAGGACATTTAAAAAATTATGCCAAAACTACAGAGACATTGGAAGATGCTAGTTATAAACTATTTTGAGTGGAATAAACTATCTGTCTTACTGCAGAAAATTTTGAAGTTTGAAATTGGTAAATTTTCATATTTTTCACCATTATTTGATATTTTTCACAAATAAACAATAATTTTTGGACCAAAATTTTCTTACTATTTAATAGCACAT
Source organism: Phyllomedusa bahiana (assembly GCA_025379985.1). Lineage (NCBI taxonomy): Eukaryota > Metazoa > Chordata > Amphibia > Anura > Hylidae > Phyllomedusa > Phyllomedusa bahiana. The sequence continues at coordinate 2,224 of JAODAL010071075.1, forward strand.
GTGTCACGAGAAAACAATCTCTGAATCACATGGATAGGTTAAAGTGTCAAAAAGCTATTCTCACATAAAGTGACACATGACAGATTTCAAAAATAGGGCTCTGTCAGAGAGGCCAAAACTGGCTCCGGCGGTAAGGGGTTAAACTCTGGGGATTGCTTAACTGGCAATCCCTTAACATTACTACCACAAAACGTCAGACTCTCATTCAGCCTTAAGCCTTTTGAAAGTAACCTGAATACTCTTCTCATACAACCTACAGTAACCTGTTGCCACTACTCCACCATACAAACATGTTTGTCCCTTACTTTTGTCTGCTTCCTCCTCCTGTGCAGTTTGTGATCCTTCATTAGCATGGTCCTCATGCCCTCTGTTTGTTGGTTACTTAGTGATTGTGGTACTTTATGGTCTAATATACACTGTTCTTCATACGATGTGCCAAAAATGTGCCAAAGTTTGGCGCAAAACTGTTATACAAATCCATACCAGTTTCAAAGTTGCATGGCTAAGACTACTTTTGCCATGGAATGGTACATATTTATAAAGTGCTGTGAGACACACATACTGACACTTTCATACATACGCTATTAAAAACAGAGGTAAAACTGGTAGCAGGTTCATACATGTCCTCCTAAATTCAAGTTTTAAAAAAAATGTTTTAAAAATGTTAAAAAATAATTAGAAAAATGTTAAAAAATAATTAGAAAACAGTAAAAAGTTAAACATAATTGGTACGGCTGCATCGGATCTATTAAAATAATATTATATTATTATATGTTTATCTGGCACTGTGAATGCTATAAAATAAAATGAAAAAAGACATACAGCCTTTGAATTGTAATGGGTACCATGCAATGCTTCAGTCCTTCAGTAGCAGCACTGCTGGAGAATTGAACACTTGCTGCCACAGATTACAGTGGAAAGTCAGGGCCCTTATCTAATATGTTATCATTGAGGGATCCTTCTAATAAAAGGGCATCAAAAGAGGAAAACCCACAAGTCTTGTGACAGATATACGAATGCACGCTTGTAATATAGTAATAAGTATAGATATAAAGTAAGATGAAGTAAACTAAATTTTTCATGAAAAAAACTCATGGTAGGCTTTCTGTTCTCTTTCAGTTCGTAGGTGCTGCCACTGGGGGTTGAACTGGCTGTCACAGAAAAACAGTCGCCTATTCTTACAGACTGGAAATTTTTCAGACGGATGGCAACTCTGCAACTTTATTAATACCTCATTGATACTCAACAAAGGGCCCTATGGGGATTTTAATACTTCTCAGCTGCTATCATCTTCTATGGTCCGATCCCGTCAACATAATGTACTGCTATGGCTGTGCTGACAGGGATTGCCGTTTGCTGTCATAAACTTATGTGCTGCTATGTTATTACACCGTAACTTAAGTGCATTAGTATACAGTAGTAGAACATCAGTCTGTAGCGGCAGAACGTTGTCAGCTATAAATGCAGCATTACTGACAGCTCATACATCCGACATTAGAGTCAAGTGCTGAATATATATTTTTCATTTTTGGAATAAAAAAAACAGACGTAGAGGCGGCTGCAGGGTTACAAAGAATATAAGTTTTTGCCCTTGGCATGGCCATAGTCATGTGGGTAAAGATGGGAAAATATGGTTTAAATTTGAGCATGAGATCCAACTAACTAGCAGTTAGTTGGACCTCAGTGAAACTCTGAGATGCCCCCCAGTTGCGTAGCTCCCTTTCAACACATAGTAAGGAAGGGACTTAAAGGGGGTAATCCCATCTCACATTCCAGCCACAGACTCAGTTTGTAGAAAACATGTGTGTTGAAATAAATTGCTATGTAATTGTAGGCTATATCTGTGCCGTACACCAATACTTCTGGATTTGTGGTTGGCCAAAGGGACATAAAGGGAGGGAATATTTAAAGGAAGAAAACCTCTCTTCTTTCTTTAGGACTTGTGATGAAAGTAGGATTGAATGGATGGATTAAATATGGATTAAACAAATAGTGATATACAGTGTTTGACTAATGTCAGATGTCACTTAAAGGGGTTGTCTCACTACAAGGATTGCTTTTTATGCAAAAACAAGTCACTTTGCAATATGTGTCCATTAACAGTGTCCTACCTATTCCTAGATACCCCCTTTTGTATGGGCTGCATCAGCTCCTCAGGGTGCTATAGCTACAGACCTGTGCTCTCTCTTATGATAAGCTGCCAGTGCTGGTCACTATAGTTACAGACCTGGTGTCCTCAGCAGCTCATCACTGCAGGCCAGTAGTAGCCAGTAAAGTCAGTAAATTCAAAATGAAACTGAGAAAACAGGACTAAGGTAAGATTAATCAATGTAGTGAGACAACCCCTTTAACGGGGTTGTCTCACTTGAGACAAGCCTGCCAGCACATGTTTAGTTTACCTGCAGCGCCCCAACAGGAGAAATTAAGCATTACACAGTCCTGATGGCTTGTATATTTAATACTGGACAGGAAAGGTCCTCCAGAGCGAGAGGCAATCTTTGCAACTGCTCTCCACTCTGGTTAAGAAATAATAATCCTGCACATAGGGCTCTTTTTTGTCTTCTCAGAATTCCCTACTAGTGAAATTTTTTTTAATAACATTTTATATTAAACACTAGAAACTGGAGGAAACACACAATATGGTGTTTTAATTATTACTGCATTTATGTAAGGAAACAAAAAAAAAATTGCACATCCACATCGAATACAAGAAAACATGTCTGACCCTTAGGCTGTTTAGGGTAGCAGCCATGTGGCTTCATATTAGCTTCATTATTACATCTACTGTACCTGCGGTCCTACTGAATCTAGCATTATTGAGTCCTATAAATAAAAAAATATATGTATCACAGACTGCACCTCTAGTATATTAAATAACTTTTATACGAAATAGGAATAATGGGCAGCTGTGATGTCCTATTTAGTAATCACTTTACTTAAATTTATAACGTATGCTGATTCTTCTGGGACCGCACAGTCCTAATACGTCTATAATCGTAAGTATATAAGAGATATTGGGAATTACTTAGTGCAACTCAGCTGATGGATAGATTATTACGATTCCAGCATGACTGACACCAGAGCGTCCTTACTCCACGCTACCAGCGAGGACGTTCGGAAACACACAGTTTCCTTCAATCGGCAGTTTCCTGATCGACGGGAAACTGTGTGTTCGAAACGTCGCTCCGCTGGGTAGCGTGGATGGAGGTAAGGACGCTCTGGTGTCCAGTCATGCGGAATCGTAATATCTATCCATAAGCGGAGTAGTTGAGCTAAAGTATTGCCCCAATTCTTATATACTTACGATTATAGACTGTATTAGGACCGTGCGGTCCCAGAAGATATGCAGCATACGTGTATAAATTAAGTAAGGGATTTACTTATATTGCATCACAAGCCTTGAGTCTGTATTGTGTGTGAGTGAAGGGGGAAGCTTAAGGCGGTTCCTCGATGAGGCTAATACTGGGCTATACTAATCATTTGCAATAAGTCAACCTGTGGCTAATCTGTGTGTTTATCGCAGCAGTGATGTCGACAAGAACCACAGTGTCTATGCGCCCACCAATGGCCGCACGAGATACCACAAACTTGTGTCCATAGGGGCCATGGATCTTACCTGCATCACTGCCATGCTGCAAACATGCGATGTGTTCTTTACCTTACAGTGTAACATAACATAGCTAAAAGAAAGAAAAACCTGTTAAATCCATTTGTAAAACACAAACTTAAACATAGTAATGGTACGGTACAACATGCTGTCAGTGTACTGTGGCCCTATGCATATGATGGATTTTTACATCCAATGCAAATCCAGTTTAGAAATCTATCCTGACTACTAATGTTGTTCCTGCATGGAATCTGCGTGGAAACCACATCACTAGTCACTTTTTTCATGGCCCAGATTTGCAAAACAATGTTGGAAAAATCAACGCCTTTGGATACCCCCCTCTCTCCTCGCTACCCCTCTGCCTCTCCCCTCTGCCATTCCCTACAATGGCTACTCATCGCCCAGCGAATCCAGTTCAAGTTAGTAACCTTGACCTACAAGGCTCTCTATAACTTCTTCCCTCCATACATCTTTTCCTTAAGCTCTAGATACCAACCCTCATGCAATCTCCACTCCTCACAGGACCTTCTCCTCTGCTCTCATCTCATCAGCTCCTCACACAACCATCTCCAAGATTTCTCTCGTGCTTCCCCTCTGCTCTGGAACTCACTGCCCCAACATAACAGACTCTCCCCCACTTTTACCAGCTTCAAAAACAACCCAAAGACACATCTCTTCAGAATAGCCTACAACCCACAATAATCCTGCTGCCCTACACCACCACAAATATGTCTGCCCATCACCTTTTGTATTTTTCCCTCTTTCCTTGTAGATTGTAAGCCCTCGCGGGCAGGGTCCTCTCTCCCTCTGTGCCAGTTGTTGTCACCATTGTACTTGTTTTACATATGTTATGTATGTAACCCTCCTCGAATGTACAGCGCCCTGGAATCAATGCCGCTATACAACAAATAATAATAATACAATGAGACATGTAATCCATGTAGATTTCAATATGAAATGGATTACACTCTAAACTATGTGAAAAACATATTGAGAACATTTTTGATTGCTAAAAACAATGTAAGAAATAAAAAAATTAATAAACTGCTAAAGGGATGCTTGATAAAGTCAAATAATGCAATTTCAATTGAGAAGATCTACTGTATGTAAATCTCATCACATAGTACCCATAAAGAAAAACGTTTACTGATATATAATACTCTTGTGGCTTCAAATAGGTGTGCTGTTTATCACCACAATCAGGACTTTATCGGGGAGTGTGCTTTAATGTCTACTAAAATAAAAATTTACTCATTAACTTATTTAATTGTATCAAAACAGCTGAAAATGCATGCAACATAGTCAACCTGCTCTTTAGGGTATGTTCACACGATGGATCTGGATGCTGATTCTGGGGGTAAATTCAGTGCTGAATCTACCTCAAAATCTGTGTCCAATCTGATGGAGAACTGACCTCCATAATACCTTATGTAGGATCAGCGTCCTGCTTCTGCTGATAAGACACAGCAGGAACACTGACATTCAGTCCTGCTTATAAGACACAGCAGAAAATTATATTACCAGCCTGGCCACTGCTAGAGCAGAGAGAGATGGTCAGCAACTTAGGAAAGTATCTGTAAACAAACAGGAAACAAAAACTGCTCTATCTTCGAAATGAAGCAAAATCAGAATAATTTTTATTTACAGTACCTTTGCATATATGTTCAAAGCAAATCAATGAGATGGGAATAGCCCTTTAAGCAGTTTAATAGTCCTCGCTCATAGTTTCCCTATTCCTCACTCTGTCCGCTCAGAAGGTACCTGCAACCCATGGAAAAATATACAGTATATCATATTACAGGCTAACGTTCAGTCCAATATTTTGTCCGACATTTACTTCACCTTAGGCCCAATGTTGTAGTAACCAGAAATAATAAAGGACGGTGGAATTCACATGGCAAGAGGGGCTCTGTGCCACTGGACTGGTAACTTGAATTTTTTCACAAGTTCCATCAAATTGTATCAACTGGAACAGGACCCAATTCAAGAAATACTAATCATGTCATGCAAGCAAAACCCTTGACAGAATGCAAGAAATGACATAGCCACTGGGAGGACACACATAGCATATATGTTTCCTGACAGCGTATTACGAAATCAAGTTTTTTTCAGGGTTGGTTCTCTCTCACCACACATCTCAAGATATGTAGAGCTAAAAGGAAAGGTAAGGAAAAACCTATCTATATGATGTAAGTGCACAGAAAGTTCATGTGCAGTCATATGACACCTACATCCGTATTCCTGCTCCCTTTTCTCCTTAGCCCTTTTCTTTATGGTGCTATATGATTTGACCTACACAGGTCTTCTCTACCAATATTGCATTATTTGACTTTATCATATGGCAGTTTTTGATTACTTTGATTCATTTTTTTCCCAATATGTTTTCTTAGTACACTGACTGTGTGTTCAGTGGCCTTTCGTATTGTACCATTACCATAAAGGGTGCGTTCGTAGAGCCAACCGGGGGTCAGCACATTGCTGTTCTTTTTAAATGGTTTGTGTCTACTTTTTGAGCAATATAATATTACAGGGTATGTTTTTTGAGTATAATATGTCCCAGAATGCAAAAACCATATTTGTAGCCAGCACTATTTTATTAGAATTCATTGAATTTTAATCAAATTTTGCTGCCTACAAACATGATTTTTGTACAAGGTATGTGGAGATGACTGAACCATTTCACCCGAAGTGAGGTGAGCTGCATAAATTTCTTTCTCTATTTTATATTACGTTACATTCTAATAAAGCTAATATGCTAGAGATGCAGTGCATGATAAATGTTTCTTCAGGGGAAACCGCAATGAATATACTTGCACTTAGCTTTGTTTCTTTATCGTGTTTTCCTTTTTCATTTGTTGACTGTAGAGACATATGGTGATCAAATTCCTCTTTGCTATGACCGTCTAAAACCAGCTTTCAGCCTCAGGTCCATAAGAAGGAGTTGTGGGAACGCTATGTGCTCCTGTAGGGCACTCTATGTGGCGATGTATTATAGGGGCAATACCATCCAATGACACATGGCATAATGTATCTGTCTTATTCAGCATATGGTTGTATGGAGCCATAATATAAACATATTCATGAGCGCTAAGACTATTGTGATGGTTGCACCAGCTCTGGCAGTAATACCAGTAACTAAATGTTTTCTTTGATTTCATATGGTTTTCAAATCACTGTGTTGTTTAAGCTTAACTATTGTAAGCCAGCAACTGGAAAGGTCAATAGTGGTGTATTTGTCCCATCCAGGTTCTTCACATATACCTGGTAGATAATGTGGTAAGTGGCTAAAGTAAAAGTCACATGGTTCTGTAACGTCAGATTTATGTCACCAAGGAAATTGTCCTTCATGAAGTAGGAGCCATTAGATTAGATGTGTCAGCTGCAATAGGTAGTTGGCACCTATTTAACAAGTAGCATGGCTGTTTAAAACGTTGAACCGGGGCAGTCTTTCTGGGGTAAAGTGTTGGGGGGGGTGCTATCCCGATGTTCCCCACCCGAGTTTACCCCCTAAAGAGTCGCTACTAGGTTGGCTGGTTTTCCGGGCCTCAGAAGCTAAAACTGAAGAACCAGCGTTTCCACACAAATTTTTGGGGTCTAAATGATATGAAGAACCTACCCCGTTTGGTGTTCAACGACAGGATTTTGTTTGTGTTTTGCACCTCATTTAAAACTAAATAAAAAAAATGTGGGGAAATGTTGATCGAAATGTTTTTAGAAAAGTTAAGTTTAGTATACTTTTGAATTTTAGAACTCGAAGAACATTTTACTGGTAAAGTTTAGTTTAGTTTAACCCTTTTCAGTTTCGTTTTAGCCTTCCTCACTTTTGGCACCCTCCAAACACCCATCTGCCTTTTGGTGGCCATCATTAGGCAGAACAGAGAAGTTAAAAAAAGTCACGCTGAGGTTATGGCTCTATTGGTGCAAAATAACATGATATTTTATATATTTTACTTTTTTGCTTTTGGAACGCCATTTTCGCTCACTCTCTGTTTTGTACAGACTGTTTTTAGTTCATTTTTCCTCTCCATAGACAGCAATATTTAGTGAGTTTGGTATTGCTGGCTGCATCTTTCCCACACCCAGAAGCTGCTATTTGGCGACATTTGCAGGCTCGCATAATGCCTAACTCTCATATACATGGATATATTTTATACAGAGTACTTGGATTTGCTAAATCATACTCAGTGCTTAAAAGTTCAATTTTTGCAATTTTGGGGTTTCAGTAATTGTATAACACACCACCTCCAAATCTCCTATGTGTCAAAGGGGTTTTCGGGCCCCCTCAGGATGCAGGGACCCGTAGCAGCTGCTACCGCTGCACTTCCTATAGCTATGCCTCTGCTTGCAAGCTGTCCTGATCTTTTCAGTTTGCCATTGAAAGGAATTAAGGGGGACATGTATAAAGATCGGCGTGTCGAAGCTCCTGTTTTCACTTTTTTTTCAGTGAAAACTGCGCCTGATGTATGTCGGTGCCGAAGTGTGCTCATACATGCGGTGCAAACGTCGACGCCTCCGGCAGACAGACCACATTGAAGTAGGTCTGCCTGTCGGAGCTGTAATGCGCCTCACTTTGCCGACCCGCATTCATACATGCGTCAGAGTATTTGAATGTGGTGTGTTCCACCCCAGAACGGCCACAGAACGCTCCTTCATGTTAGGCACATTAGAAAATGGTGAACCTTGCACCTAATGCGCCTAACACGTAAGGGAGGTGCGTCCGACAGCGGAGCCGGCACAGAAAGGCGCATTATATGCCAGAAAACCAGCGAAAACCCCGATCATACAGGTCCCCCTAAGTATTTTAGCCCCTCAATTTTTTTATGTCACTCTTAGAGCCAAATTTTCTTCACTGAATTGTTCGACGTATCCGGTTTACTGTTATGGATGGTAATTCCAGCTTCTCCTTACCTGTTTAGGTATAGAAATTAACTAGAACATCTCCCATTGACCGAACACACTAAAGTTCAAGGTTCTAATCGAACTAGACCTTTTTACTGCTCGCTCATCTCTAGTAGGGATCCGTATTTGGACTAAAGCCCCTGTCTGTTTCTCTATGAAAAATGGACTTTGCTACGATCCTAGAGCTGTATTTGCTCACACTTTGTATTCGTCATCTTTAAGTTTTTACAACAAAAAACTAAACAATAACCTATGACATAATCAAAGTGAAAATAAATTATTGTAATATATTAGTTTGGACATTGGTATGGCTCTAGGAAAATGTAGCACCATGGTGAGAGCCATTATATCTAAACAGAGAAGGACTAAATCTACCCAGATGGGACCAGCCTGCTAAAGTCAATGTAAGATCAGTGTTTCGACTCCACAAAAAAAAACTGGTTCATCCTACAATTACAGGAAAAAAAATCAGATGGTATAAGACTAGAATTCTTTGGACAACGCTGGTTCCATTATTCCTCAAGCAAAACAGCATTCCACAATAAAGTAGTATTTTAATAATGTATGGAAGCTGTGTTGCCCCAGGAATAGACAGCTGGTCATTATTAAAGGAACCATGAAGTCTCCACTGTACCAGAAAATTCTTAAGGAGAATATCTGGCCATCTGGCCCAAAGCTGGAGATGAAGTGTAACGTGGTTATGCAGTAAGACAATGCATCAAAACACAAAAGGAATTTATGTGTTAACAACCAGAGGATTGAGGAGAAAAAGAATTAAGACAAGTCAATTTCCTGACTTGAATTGGCCTAGTCTGTCACTACACTCAGGACTAGTGTTGAGCGATTATTATCGACAAAGTTGAAATCGGCACAGTTTTTATGTTGATCGAAATTTTTAGATCATGCGATAATTTAGGTTAAAATCTGTGCATCATCTATTAAGATCGCGCCATTTTCGGCGCTTCCTGTCATTTTTGGGACTTTGTCGCTCCTATTCTGATTGGCCGAGATACCAAGCCCCCGCTAGCACAGCCAATCAGCTCTTTTCTGTCTTTTTACTGTATTTTGAACTGTCCCGCCTTTGATTTTGATTGGTCCAAACTTCCCCATAGGATTTAATGGGACTTTGTCGCTCCTATTCTGATTGGTTAATACTCCTTCATAGGTTAGAATGGGCCACTGTCGCTCCTATTCTGTGGCCCAAACTTTCTCCATAGGATAGAAGGGGACTTTGTCGCTCCTATTTGATTGGCCGAGATACCAAGCCCCCGTTTAGCACAGCCAATCAGCTCTTTTCTGTCTTTTTACTGTATTTTGAACTGTCCCGCCTTTGATTTTGTTTGGGTCCCAAACTTCCCCATAGGATAGAATGGGACTTTGTCGCTCCTATTCTGATTGGTTAATACTCCTTCATAGGTTAGAATGGGCCACTGTCGCTCCTATTCTGATTGGCCGGTTTATGCCGACCAATGAGAATACGTTTCACAATTTGAATTACTGTATTTCCCGGCAATTTCCAATATCCTAATTCTTGAATTATGATATTTGGAAAGTGATTTTGTTTTATGTATTTTTTATTTTTGAGGTTTCAGCTCTTTTCTGAGAATGTTTTCCGCCTTTAGAAAGGCGATTTTTGATTCATACTCCGCACCGACATGTGGAATGATTTCTCACTGTTTTCCAGCCTGTCTCGCATCGGAACAGATTTTCGGCGCAGTCCCGCACAGCGCCTAAGTCCCGCACTGCGCCCATGTCCCCGCACTGTGCCCCACACACACTGGCGAGGCGCGGCGGACTTTTCCCCGCATGTATGAGTGCACCTCCTCGGACGACGAATCATAGGCGCAGTGCCGCCCTGCGCCTCGGTCCCCGCGCTGCGCTCACACACTGGCGAGGCGCGGCGGACTTTTCCCCGCATGTATGAGTGCGCTACCTCCGGCGCCGAATCATAGGCGCAGCGCCGCACTGCGCCTCGGACCCGCACTGCGCCTAACACACTGGCGAGGCGCGGCGGACTTTACATGGAATGTATGAGCGCGCCCCGGCCCCGACATAAATCAGGCGCAGATTCCGCCGGAAAACTGGCGGAAAGGTGCGCCCCGACCCGACGGGATTCATACATGTGGCCCTTAGTGTACACATTGCACTGCAATAGCTTTATTATTAACAGTTTTCTATTGAAATATTTCCTGGATATTGGGCAGCCTGAACTTATATTAGGATACACATCTTTTCTAGTAACTGCAGGGTCTTTGTTAGGGGCAAAACTCCACTTTAGTTATCAGTATACATTTCAGAGAGGTGTTCATTTTCAATTTTGCCCATTCCACCTTTGTTCATATATCCAACTTGCAGTTAAATTAGAATCCAGCAATTTGTAGTCAGGGAAAAGGTTGATAGGTGCCAAAAATACCTTGTATTATCCCAAATACATTACAGATACGTTGATTTTGCACTTTTGCCCAGTCCAGATTTGTTCATTGAGCACCTTGCACTTAAAATGTGAATGGGAGCAATTTTGTAGTCACCACAGGTGGATTGAAAGGTGCAAAAAATACCTTTTATTATCCGAAACATTACAGATACGTGTTTTTTTGCACTTTTGCTCATTTCCCGATTTGTTGATGAGCCACCTTGCGTTAAATTTGAATCCAGCAATTGTGTAGTTACCACAGGAATTGATAGGTGCCAAAAAATACCTTTTATTATCCGAATACCCTTACAGATACGTGTTTTTTCACTTTGGCGCACTACAAGCTTTGTTCATTGAGGGAAACCCTTGCACTTAAATGTGAATGCAGCAATTTTGTAGTCACCACAGGGGAATTGATAGGTCCCAAAAATACCTTTTATTATCCGAATACATTACAGATACGTGTTTTTTCCACTTTTGCCCAGTCCAGATTTGTTGATAGAGCCACCTTGCAGTTAAATTTGAATCCAGCAGTTGTGCAGTTACCACAGGGGAATTGAGAGGTGCCAAAAAAACCTTTTATTATCCGAATACATTACAGATAAAGGGGTTTTTTTTTGCACTTTGCCATCCAGATTTATTGTAGAGCCACCTTGCAGTTAAATTTGAATTCCCGCAATTGTATAATACCACAGGTGAATTGATAGTGCCAAAAAATACCTTTTTTATCCGAATACATTACTGATAGGTTTTTTTTGCACTTTTGCCCAGTCCAGATTTGTTTGATAGAGCCACCTTGCAGTTAAATTTTGAATCCAGCAATTGTGTAGTTACCACAGTGAATTGATAGGTGCCAAAAATAAACCTTTTTATTATCCGAATACATTACAGATACGTGTTTTTTCACTTTGGCGCACTAAAAGCTTTGTTCATTGAGGCACCTTCACTTAAAAGTGAATGCAGCAATTTTGTAGTCACCACAGGTGAAAATTTAAAGGTGCCAAAAAAACCTTTTATTATCCGAATACATTACAGATACGTGTTTTTTTGGCACTTTTTCCCAGTCCAGATTTGTTGATAGAGCCACCTTGCAGTTAAATTTGAATCCAGCAATTGTGTAAATTACCACAGTGAATTGAAAGGTGCCAAAAAAATACCTTTTATTATCCGAATACATTACAGATACGTGTTTTTTTGCACTTTTGCCCAGTCCAGATTTGTCGATAGAGCCACCTTGCAGTTAAATGTGAATGCAGCAATTTGTAGTTTACCACAGGGGAATGTGAAAGGTGCCAAAAAATACCTTTTATTATCCGAAAACATTACAGATACGTGTTTTTTGCACTTTTGCCCAGTCCAGATTTGTTGATAAGCCACTTGCAGTTTTAAAATTTTAATCCAGCAATTGTATAATAACCACAGGTGAATTGATAGGTGCCCAAAAAAACCTTTTTATTATACGAATACATTACAGATAAAGTGTTTTTTGCACTTTTTTCCCAGTCCAGTTTTGTTGATAGAGCCACCTTGCAGTTAAAAATTTGAATCCAGCAATTTGTGTAGTTACCACAGGTGAATTGATAGGTGCCAAAAAATACCTTTTATTATCCGAATACATTACAGATACGTGTTTTTTTCACTTTTGCGCACTACAGCTTTGGTTCATTGAGGGACCTTTCACTTAAAATTGAATCAGCAATTTTGTAGTCACCACAGGTGAATTGAAAGGTGCCAAAAAAACCTTTTATTATCCGAATACATACAGATACGTGTTTTTTGCACTTTTGCCCAGTCCAGATTTGTTTTATAGAGCCACCTTGCAGTTAAATTTGAATCCACAATTGTGTAGTTACCACAGGTGAATTGATAGGTGCCAAAAAATACCTTTATTATCCGAATACATTACAGATACGTGTTTTTTTGCATTTTGCCCAGTCCCCGATTTGTCGATAGAGCCACCTTGCAGTTAAATGTGAATGCAGCAATTTGTAGTCACCACAGGTGAATTGAAAGGTGCCAAAAAATACCTTTTATTATAAAAAAAAACGAAATAATTACATCGATAAAGTTTTTTTTGACTTTGGCACACTACAGCTTTGTTCAATTGAGGCAACCCTTTCACTTAAATGTGAATACGCAATTTTGTTAAATCACCACAGGTGAATTGAAAGGTGCCAAAAAAATACCCTTTTTTTATCCCGAATTTCATTACAGAAACGTGTTTTTTGCACTTTTGCCCAGTCCAGATTTGTTGATAGAACCACCTTGCAGTTAAATTTGAATCCGCAATTGTGTAGTTACCACAGGGTGAAATTTAAAAGGTCCAAAAAAATACCTTTTATTATCCGAATACATTTTCAGATACGTGTTTTTTTGCAAATTTTGCCCAGTCCAGATTTGTTGATAGAGCCACCTTGCAGTTACAATTTGAATCCAGCAATTGTTAATTACCAAGTGAATTGATAGGTGCCAAAAATACCTTTTATTATCCGAAAACATACAGATACGGTTTTTTTGTTTTCCCCCCTT
>JAODAL010071076.1:0-15671 GCA_025379985.1 Phyllomedusa bahiana
GTCAAAAAGACTTCTCCCGTGCTTCACCTACACTCTGGAACTCACCCCCCCAAAACCCATCAGACTCTCCTCCTTTCCAGCTTAAAAAAGCAACCTAAAAACCCCATTTTTTCAGGTTGCCTATAACCTTCACTAAACTTGTCATCTTCCCCCACAGACATGTCTGCCCCTCCCTCCTGTTCTTTCCCCCTCCTTGTAGTTGAAAGCCCCGGGGGTAGGGTCCTCTCCCCCCTTGTGTGCCCAATTTCATTATCCCCATACTGTACTCGTTTGATTATGTAATGTATGAAAACCCCTCGAATGTACGGCCCCCTGGAACAATGGGTTTTTTTAAAAAAATAATAATAATCTCTGACCCAGTTGCTTATCCCTTGCACAATTTCCCCCCCAGCCCAAGCATTCTCATTTTATTTAAAACCTTTTTATTCCCACAGTATAAAATCTTTAGGAAATCTGTATTTAACACCCAAATCCCCTCATCCTGATCCAGTCAGAATTAACTTCCATAGAAGTGATGAGTTAGTATTGATTGGTGTTTGGGTCTAAAAAGTCTGATTTACATAACATCATTTATCCCATATTCTGAATACCATAAAAAAAAAAAAAAAAGCACCCTTCCACAGTCCATAAGTGGAGAAACAAGTTGTTGGTTAAGAGAGAGAAGGTTTTTTTTTTTTTTAAAAGTAAAAAAACAAAACAAAAACCAATTTTTTAGTTCACGGAGTCCCCATAAAACCCGCCTAATACAGTTTTAATTTTGTATGAAGGTGAACACCATAAAAACAAAACCCCTGCAAACAGGGTGCAGTTAGGTGTTTTGTTTTTTTTACACTTTCCACCTAAATTTACAATTTTTATTTTTTTATTTTTTTATTTTTTTTATAGTTTCCCAGTACATTCTATAATATGGTCAATCACACCATCAAAAAGTACATCTTGTACCGCAAACAACAAGCCCTAATACGTCTATGGAGATGGGAAAAAAAAAAAGTTACAGCACTTGGAAGGCAATAATGGTGAGCCAAAAAATTATGACCATGCGACAGGAAGGGGATACAATTATTTGCTGTGGATTTCTGTGTATCCGGAGGAAAATTCTAGGGGCGAACTTGATTGTGTATCTGTCTACCATGATGGTGGTTGGTAACTACCAAATGGGGGGCCTGTGAGTGGTCAAGGGAAATTTTTGTGAAGGAATAATACGTTGAAACAGAAGTTTCCATACATATATAAAACCCCACTGCAGGTTTTTTTTCAATATCTGACATGAAATCAGAATAAACCTTCCCTTTTTTTTGGTCAATTGGAAACCCAACATTATTTATATTTCCCAAATGCCGTTTGAGAGAATTTTTTAAGGCTTTTTATTACTTTTGCAAAGTCAAAAGTTTACGTATCTAGGTTACTACGCATTAAAAAATTTGGGAGCCCATATGATGATGCCCTTTTTTTTTGGGGAAGTTCTGAAGTTTTATTGGAAAACTCTGAGTTAATTGGGAAAAAATGTGGCTGTATTTTTTCACCAGAAACACACTGTTTTCTGTGTGTAAACACATGGGAAAAGTCTAAAGAAAATACCCAAGAATCGGGAAGGGAAAATTGTGGATTGCAAAGTCGGATTTTTTGAGTGAAATTTTCCAGATACTGAAGGTGCTTCGTTTTGTACAAACAATTATGACAAATAAAACAGAGGGTTTGTCCAGCGATTACGTCAGAAAGGGAGGGTTCTGTGTCTCAGGGGGAAGTGCTTTGGGTCCAACATGTGATTCAACCCGAGAAAAAACGAAAAAATCCCTTGTAAAGATTGGTGGAAGTTTGGTAAGTTGTGTCATTATCACAGTAAAAATTTACTATATCAGCATGGCTGAAAGGCCACTTCCCGGAAAGAACCCATTCCCCAAAAAAAAAAGAGTAAAAACCAGATTAAATGTTTGAAAATGCAAAGGAACAAAGACCTACTGTCCAGCAAGGGAGGTCGTGACCCCCTGACTGGAAACCCCTGCCCACTGCCCCTCCCTACTTGACGTACTGCCTAGGCGGCAGACAGCAACTGGGCGACAGTCCCGCTTCCCTGTGCTGGGCCCCGTCGGGGAAAGAAAGGTCAGACAGTCCAGTTAAATATCAAAACGGGGAACCCCAAAAAACCCCAAAAATAGAACCAGAGGGATAAAGTAAAAAAGCCAAAGGTCAAAAGCCAAACTGGTGGAAATTTAAAATTCAAAAGACAAGGGGGGGGGGTCAGGAGAACAAGCCAAGGTCAGGTACCAAGGTAAGCAGAAACAAAACAATAGCCAGGAAAGGCGCCAGGAAAATATGCAGGTGCAGCACTCGCTAGTCGGGCTTTTAAATGTGATCCCGGATACCGCCCCTGTAGCTGATTGGAGCACCCTCCGGGTTCTTCCATTGGCTGGTGCGCAGCCCCTGTCCGGATTGGTGGAATCTGTAATCACAGGCTGCCGCAGAAAATGTGTATCGGGTGGGGTCGTGATAGCTGTGAGACTCTTCTCCTGAAAGCCGCACCGCTGCCCTGAAGTACCCCCCCTTTTAGGGGGCATGGCCCTTTTCCCTGGTCTGGATTTGTCCAGGTGAGAATCAGGGAATTCCCTCACCAGGTATGTGGATGGATTTTGCCGGCCCCCATGATCTCTCCTCAGGCCATACCCCCTTCCAATGGACCGATACTGCAGTGCCTTTGGACCTTACGAAAATCCAAAATACGGGTGCTTATATTCAAATTTCCCCCCTCTATGCAAACTGGAGAAGGGGTTTCTAGGGGGCGAGTCACGGGCCCTGATATACTTTTTAAGAGTGCACGATGGAACAGTTATGTATGGAGAGACGAGGGTAATTTCGCCGATATCCCACGGGTTAACCACCTCCTGACCACTATGGACTAAAATCGTGGAGCGAGTTTACCAGAAGGAACTTTTAATCGCAGGTTGGGGGATAACCATATTTATCCCCAACCCCCAACCCACCGCAAACCCCCCCCCCGTCTATCAGAATTTTTCTTCGGGATGTTTGGGTATAAAACCAAGTTCTTGAACTTGGGCCCCAGAGTCGCAGATCTTAATTTATAAATCCCACCCCCTGTAATAGAAAGCACTGGAAAAATAACGCTGCTGGTAAAAAAACCATAATTTACGTAAAATTGTGAGGTCCCAGACGAGCTACTATCCTGATTTTAATGGAAAATTCTGTAAAAGGTAAGTACTTTACCATCTAAATGCTAAAATCAGATCATAACAAGGGGTTTTTTGTGTTCCCATTTGATTTACCCTTTTCCAGTTGCCCTTTTAGTCTCTGGATGGAAGGCAGAGGAAAAGGACAGGGTGTTCCCCAGAGCCTTGAAAAGGGTCTCCAAAATGGGGAGAAAGAACTAAACCCCTTGTCCGAAACAATTTTTCCCGGGGAAAGCCATGCAGTTTGAAAATGGTTTGATAAAGAGTTCAGCCCGTTTTTTGGCGACGGCACCTTAAGGAACAAGAGGGGCATTTTTTCTGAACCGGTCCACTACCACCCAAATAAAAGTTTTGCCCTTGAAGGGGGGGGTCCGTCATAAAATCCTGGGATGTGGGTCCCGGACATTCAGGTAAGGTAGGGGCCCAAAAACCTACGATTCTGGGAACCTTTGCCCGACGCAGACTTAAAAGAGCCCCATAGGCTTACAACCAAGTCCCCCCCCTGCCGTCCTTTCAGCCTCTTTCGTGGGTCCCTCTGCCAATACACCCCCCCCCCCCTGCAGGTCTATTTAATGCTCTCCCCTGGTCGCTGCTTTTTTTCACAATCCTTGGCATTCCAGGACCTCTTCACTGCCTTTCATTTGCATGCAGTTCCCGTTGCGACCAGGGCGAGAAGAATGCTCCCCCACAGTAAACAAACTCCGTTGCTAAGCACAAAGTAAATTTCCCCCCGTTCTCTAAAAACCCTATCACTTTGCTAATGGTAACCAAGGGGGTAATCCTTTGTTTTTTGGTCCCTACATTTTCAACTATGATTTCGTAGCAAAAAACCCCTTTAAAACTTCAAAAACATTATGGCCTAAGGGTTTCCCAATTTGAATTCACCCCTTTTAGCATGTCAGCAAAGGGCCGAACTAAAAACAGAAAAATTACGAATAAATTTTTGATAGTAGTTCGCAAACCCTAGGAAAACCCCTTTTAGGGGCCCTTTAGAGAGAAGGGAGACCCAAACAAGGATGGCCTTTTTTTACCGGGGTCCTCGAAAGAGTAGGGGTCAGGTGTTCCCAAAAAAAGGTACCTCCCGCACCCCGAAAGCACATTTTTCAAGATTGACAAACAAACTATTTTCCTTCGGATTTGCAATACCTGTCGTACGTTTTTTTAAGTGGGAGACCAACCTTTCCGAATAGATGAAAATGTATCGGTAAATGCATACAACAACCAATGTGTTCACGAAAAACATCATTAAAAGGTTCTGGAAGACCCGGGGCATTACACAAACCCAAAACGGATCACCAGATATCAAAATGCCCCCGGAGTGTTAAACGGGTTTTCCCCCTCATCCCCTTCTCGGGATAGGATGAGGTATAGGCCCCTCTAAGGTCCAAATTGGAAAACCACTTTTCTCCCTGGATTTTATTGACAGATCAGGGCAAAAGGGAATGGGTATTGGTTTTTTACCGTTCTTTTATTAGTTCCCCGGTAATCTATGATGGACGGAGGCCCGCATCCTTTTTTCCTACAAAGAAAAACCCCCCACCCATGGGGGGCACGAAAAGGGCGGATATGCCCTTTTGTAAGCTTTCTGAAAAATATTTTTCATTGTGTCTCTTGGACCCGACGATTTATATCCTCCCCTTGGGAAAAAAAACCCCTTTGGGGAAAGGTCAATGGCACGTCGTAAACTATGGGGGGGATCTCCGATGTTTCTGAGAAAATATGCAGCAAAATCAAAGATATAAACGGAATCGCTCCACCTAAATTGCCCAGTAGGTAGGAAAACATCTGTCCCCCGTTTTTCCCCACTTGATAATTCCTGAATTCCGTAAAAAATGGGTTATGTTTCTGAAGCCGGGCAGCCCCAAACAAAATATCCGCGGGCAGCCCCTCCATGATAAATAGAATACATTTTCAGTATGTATGGATCCCACCAACACTCCGTCGGGGTACAAAGTTGGATTGTGCCCCGAGTAGTTTGGAGTAGGTAATAGCCAAACCCCCAAGGGGAAAACAGATGCGGTCCCAAAATAGGGCCCGAGTTTGTCGAAAGACGCATCAACAAAAACAAAGTATCCAGAATCCCAAAAGCAAATCCCAGAAACCGACAGCGAAAGTTGGAAACTTAATGGTAGCAGCAAAATATTTGGATTAATTGGAAATACCTGTTCGCTAGGTGTCTTCCCGCTGACCACCAGGCGCTGGAGTTTTTGAAATTTTCTGGCCTGTTTCCCCTTTGGACACTCCCCAAGGCCCTTCCCTCTTCGCCCCAGTAAAAAGCACAAACCCCTGGGTGCGGAGTAGTCCTACGGTCATACAAGCAGTCGTGAAGAAACCCCCACTTGCATGGGCTCCCCTTGGGTTTAAATTCGAAAAAACGGGGTTTAGAGGGACCTGGTGTGGCCCCGGGGGGGGAAACCTTTTTCCCCACGTTTTCCCCTAAAAGTCTGTCCAGAGAAAGGGCAGTGCCATAGCCCCCATCTTAAGTACGGGGTAGGGTAAGCACCAATAAACCTTTACCTGGGGCTAACCCTAAACTAAAACTGGCATCTGAGAGCTGGGTATTCCACCCAGACGGAAACCCCAGCGACGAAATTCGGGCAAAAATCCTCCCCCGTCTTTTTTTCCCTGCTCGAGGTGGTCAGCTGGCCTCGGCCACAGTTTCCCTTCCGGTCATAAAAAGTACCCCCAAAAAAGGGCAAAAAAAACCGTCCACGAAGACAGTTCAGGTGAGTCAGGCGGGGGGAAACGAAAATGCCCACTCCCGGGGGGGGCCCTGAAGTAGGGACTAAAACCTTGCCCCTCTTTGCTTTCATTTCCCCGAGGTCGTGGGCGGAGCTAAAATACAGACGACATCCCCCTCTAAATTTCCACAAAGGCCTTCCCGTTGCCGAGAACCCGTCAGGCAATGGATGGGGGTCCACAGTAGGGGAGGTAGTGCAGGGAATTGGACTGGGGAAGTCTGTTGTTGTACCTCAGTGCCAGTCTGGACTAGTATGTTAGCCCTGCATCTGCTCTACCGAGCTGTCGGGGGGTTCAAGTGGGGTGGCCCCAGTTGGTTCCAGCTGCGATATGTCACGTCAAGGGAGGTACAGTGGCCTGCTGGAACCGACCATGGGGGGTTGCCTATTGACGTATGCCTAGGGGCACCCCCGGCAACTGGGGGGCGCGTCACTGCGCTGTAGAGTGCGGGGGGCGTCAAGAGGAAAAATGTCAGACAGTCGGCGGTCAATACAAAAACGGGAATGCCCAAGCCACAAATCAGAACTAGAGGGTTTAACGTAAACAACCCGGGTCAAAAGCAAACGGGACCCAAGGGTTTACAAAATCAGAAGACAAGCCAAGGGTGGGAAGAACCCAAAGGTCAGGAAAAACAGAGTAAGCAGACACCAAAAAAATAGCCAGGTTACCCAAGGCAGCAGGAAAAAAAAAATCGCAGGGCAAGCACTCAGTAGCAGGATTTTAAAATGTGATTCCCAGAATAGCGCCCCTGTAGCTGATTGGAGGGCCTCCGGGTCCTTAAATTTGGCTGGTGCACACGCCCCCTGTAGGAGGGCTGGCCTCTGTCACTAAAAGAGCTCCCAGCAGTTGTCTATCGGGTGGGGGTGGCTGATCAGCTGCTACACTGTTGTCCCTACAAGTGGGGTGCCGCCCACCCCTGCACCTCTTTTTGGAGACGGCCTGTGGTTGAAAAAAATAAATTGAACTTTTTTTTGACCATAATAACCTCTTCTTTGGAGAAAAAAGGGAAGCTTGGAGGTAAGAACACCACCCCAAACTGTGAAAACGGGGGGTGGGCATCATGTTGGGGGTTTGTTTGCTGCAGGGGGACTGGTGCACTTAAAAATGGGTGAAATCAGGGGAAAGGAAGATTATGTGGAATACTGGCGACATCTCAAAACATCCCCAGGATTTTTAAAAGCTTGAGGGAAATAGGTCTTGTGAATGGCCCATCCCAAAAAGCTCCTGAAAACTGGTTTAAAATGGCTTAAAAATAATCGTTATGTTTTGGAGAGGCCATCACAAAAACCCGATGTCCAACCCTATTGAAAATCTTTTGGCGGGGAGCTGAAAAAAGGAAAAAAGTGAGAAAGGGAAAAACCCTCCAAACATGGCTCGTTACACCAGTTCTGTCAGGGGGAAAGGGGCCAAAAATTTACCAAAATTTTGTGGAAGCTTGGGGAAAAGGGTCAAAAAGTTTGCCCAAAGTCCTTACAGTTTAAGGAAAAATGCTACCAAATACAAATAAAAGGGTGGGAAAATTTTCATTTGTAGAAAAATAAAAAAAAATGCAAAAAATTCTCTCTTTTATTCTGGATTTGGAAAATAAAATATTTTGGGGTTCTTTTTGACAAAAAAAGGGAGGGAGGTTTATTCTATTTTTCATTAAAATATGAGAAAAACTGAGAGGGGGGCTTTATTAGGTTGTAAAACTTTCGGGTTTAAGTTTTTTGTTATGTTTTTACTAAAATCTGTTCCCCCTTTTTGTTGATTGTAAATTGGTTTTGCCATTTCAGTGCTAATGCTTTAAAACAGAAGAAAAAAAAATGAAAAATTTACTTTTTCAATCCAACCCATTTACTTGTATGGGGCTAAAACAAATACTATTAAAACATGCTGCATATTGGGAAATGTAAAGAAAAAAATTGATCATCATCCCATCCCCACAAGAGTAAATGAGCCCCTAGGCTGGGTTCCCTTTTTGTCATTTGTTTTGCTTGTAAAGTTGTAAAAATGGGAATGTGTCCCCTGGGAAAAAAGCAAAAAGGGAAAATAAATGGGGGCCCAGATGGGAATGGCCCATTTGACTTATTGCAGTGCAAATGAAGTGCTAAACTGTAGAGTGCCTTTGATATTGGAAGCGTTGTGTATACAGATGTAGTAAAGCTGTGCTATTCCACACATCAAGAGCAGCTTCACACCTGGTATCTTTGCAGAAACACTTGCATTTTTAGTAGCATTTTTGCAAGTGTTTTTTTTTTTTTCCAGTGGCAAAAACTACAGATTCCAGATGTTAGCTGGCAGTCAATTAGCAAATATAAAAAGCACATCAGATTTTTTTTCTTTTCAGAGTTTTTTTTTATTTTTTTAAATGTACTATGCTGAAGGTGAAATATTTTTGCAGGCAGTGTATAACCATTTCCCCCCCCATGCCGCCATTGTTTTTTTTTTTCCTGCACCAAAAAAATGCATATCAATATTTCTAGTAGCATTTCTCTCCATTCCAAATCTGTTATGCCAAAAAAGCATTCGAATAACATTTTTTGTACAATGTACAAAAATACTGACAAAAAAAAAAGTCTCGTAAAAAATATGCAGTTTTTGAAAAAAAATGCCCCTAAAGGGTCATATAATTTACGTCCCATATTTCCCTTGGTTTTGGCCCTGTTTACTACTACTGTTAAAAAAATTCCCTTTGTGGAAACATGTCTTGATATGTTTTCTCAACCTTCAGCGCATTGTTGGGGTTTTTTAGGGTATCCTAGTGGGGTCGCCCTTTTCAGGGCAGTTACCCTGCTGAGGGCCACATATAATTACTATTGAAGGTAAGCTTTCTCAAAGTAAAGAGGTACTTCAGGACAAGTTTCTTTCACCGTCTTCTGGATTTGGTAAGAATTGGTGTTTATATTATAGGTACATACAGTGTCTCATAAAAGTAAGTACGCCACTCACATCTTTGTAAATATTGTGATATCTTTTCGTGGGACAACACTGAATATAGGACACTTTAATACAATGTAAAGTACAGTTGTGTTCAAAACCACAGCAGTCCAATAGGACTAGCCCGATTAATCAATGTTTCTGTTATAAATTACATCACCACCTGTCAAACAATTTACCCGTTGGTGCAGTAGATCCTTGGAAAACCAAGTCTCCGCAGTCATGGTTGGAATGTTTTTGAGTTTGTGTATTTGAATAATTATTTGAAAAGGTGCTTTTACACGGAGTGGTTTTTGTGCAGAAATGTACTGCATTAATTGCTGAGCCTTGCTGCATAAAAAACGCATCCAAAAGCGCGTGTGAAAGTACCCAAAGGGCATGTGTTCAAAATAATAGCAGTGTGGAGTTTAATTAGCGAGGTCATTCTGTGAAGAAACAGGTGTGAATCAGGTGGCCCTTATTTAAGGGTGCTTTCACATTGAGCATTTTTGGTGCGTTTTTGGATGTGTTTTTTTGTGCAGCAAGGCAGAGCAATTAAGGGTAAGTTCACACTTCTTATTTTGGGGCGCATTTCGCCACATATTGTGAGTGTACTGCGCTCTAATATGAGCGAAATGGGCCCCAATCATTACGATAATCCACAGTTCTCATACAAAACTATGGATTACGCCTCCTCTCCCCGGGCGTACAATACGATAGTATTGTACACGCGGGGAGATAATTGACATGTAATGACAGTCTATGGGGCTGATGGGGCCCCCGCATGGCAGGAGTACGCACCGATCAGCGCGACTCCCGAAGTCCCGGCGTAACTGCGGGGCGTACTGTACGCCCTGCAATTACTCATTGTGAACAAAGCCTTAATGCTGAACATTTCTGCACAAACACATCAAAAAAGGCACCAAAAAAGTTCAGTGTGCAAAGAACCCTAAGGCTATGTTCACACGGTGTAATTGCGGGGACGTATTTCACCCGCAATTAGGCCACGTGCTCGGGGAGAGGGGGAGGGGGCAGCCCGCTGACCCCATAGACATTCATTATCCTCGGCGTGTATACACCGTGGATAATTGACATGTCCCTTATCTCCCCCCGCGGCGGATTCGCCGAGCAGGGAGAGGAGACGTAATCCATAGATCTCTATGAGAACTGTGGATTACCGTAATGACTGGGACGTATCTCGCCCCGTATTGATCGCAGTATGCCGAGATACGTCCCAGTACAAGCTGTGTGAACATAGCCTAAGGGTGAGGCCAGCACCTGTTGTACATGCATGTCTCCATGAAAGCCTGAGAAATAGGGCTGGCTCCACACATTGTTCAGAAGTACAGCGCACTTTGATTGCAGAGGGTAAAACTTATAAAGAAGTGCAGACAATGATGGGCTGTTCAGCTACAATGATCTCCAATGATTTACAATGGAAACCAAAACTGGAGCGACGTGGAAGAAAACGGAAGACGTCCATTCGAATGGACCGCACTATAGCCAGAATGGCAAAGCCTCCGCCAGTGATCAGCTCCAGGATAATCAAAGACCGTCTCCAGTGAGTCCTGTTGACTGTGTAAGACTATGGGCCACATGTATGAAAACTGTCTAGGTCTAAAACTCACTTTGTTGCCCATAGCAAACAATCAGAGCTCATAGCAACCAATCATAGCCCCCCTCTCATTTCATATAGTGCTCTGGAAATATGACAGGGGAGATCTGATTGGTTGTTAAGAGCTCTGATTGGTTGCTATGGGCAACAAAGTGAGTTTTAGACCTAGACAGATTTCAGTCATTTTTTTTCAGCGTTTTTTGTTTTCTAAAACAGCTGTTTAAAAAAAAACGACTGAAAACAGATTCCATAGACTGTAGGGACATGTTCACACGGCTTAATTGCGGGCGTAATTGCGCCCCTCAATTACGCGGTCTGGACGGGGCGGGGTCGGCACCTCGCCGGCCCATAGAATATCATTACTAGCGCTGCGTATACGCCGCTAGTAATTCACATGTCACTTATCTCCCCCCGCGGCGTATTCGCCGAGCAGGAGAGGAGACGTAATCATAGTTCTCTATGAGAACTGTGGATTACCGTAATGACTGGGACGGATTCCAGCCCGTAATTCGCGCAGTACGGACTGAATTACGGACTGAAATACGGCCCATTTTAAGGCGTGTGAACTTAGCCTAATAGTAAAAACGTTCTATAGTCTGCACAGAACGTGTTTTTGCTGCTGGTCGTTTTTTTTTTGTAATGTTGCAAAAAACGACAAAGCAAGGCAGAAAATTTACTATTGAAGTCTGTGCAGAGCGCCGGATGTTTTTTGGAGTGGTTTTGGACAGTTCTGCTGAAAAACTGCCCAGGTGTTTATCAAAGTATATGAATTATGAATACGTTAAAAACAGACCAAAAAACTCATCGGAATCGCAGCTGCTTTGGTGACGTTCAAAGCAGTTTTTCTTTTTGACTAGTTTTTTGTCCTATGCTTGTGTGGCCCTAACCTAAGAATACTATTAGTATTGTGTGAAGCTAATCTATTAGCAAGAAGTCCTCGCAAAGTCCCACTGTTACAGAAAAGACTTGTGCGGAAGCGGAGACAATTTGCCAAAGAAGAACAGAGAAACACAGTGTGGATTGATGAAAGTGAAACGGTTCTTTTTGGGTCCAAGGGCCACAGACCGTTCATCAGACAAACCCCAAACCCTGAATTCAAGCCACAGTACACTCTGAAGATAGTGGGGCAAGCATCATAAGGATATGTTTCTCTTACTATGGTGTTGAGCCTATTTACCGCATACCAGGAATCAAGGACCGGTTGACCTATTCGAAAAAACAGATGGCCCGAAACCTATATATGGCACAGCCTTTTTCCTGATATTATCGTGACAACTTATCCAAAATTTAACAAAGAAAAGCTACAAAAAGTTGTCTACTGATCTATAAAAATACTAACCTTTATTAATATTCGCTAAAATATACCACGAGATAAAACTTACATATATCTAATTACTAAGCCTACCTATACAGACGCGGAGCGACCGTCCCGATAAGGACGACCCCGCCAAGATCCTAGCAAGATACACTAACCAAAATAATATCTAAATCTACTACAGTGTACTAAATACCCCAAAGTGTCAACAAAGAAATATTAATTAATACCTAAATACCTATACAAAGATATCTCAGAATACTGATGCACTATCAAGGTCCCAGTAAAGTACCTCAAAGCAATTTGTCAGGATATATATTGTCCCAGTCTATGTCCTACGCGTTTCCCCCCCGCTAAATATGAATAGGGTTCATCAGGGACTTATCATTGGACAAAACAACCTTCTTCAAAAATGTATTCGTTCAGAGATCCTTCTTATACATTAAGGTGTACTTAGATGCATCGTATTTAAGATAAATACTAATAAGGTAGGCATAACCAAATTATAGCCAATATGGGAGGTGTCTCATCAATAATCTATGATGTTTATTTGTTGATAGAGATGTATACCATGCTATATATATCATACTCACAAACCCGTTCACATATCAGTGCCGCCAAAGTTCGATATTCTAGATAAAACAATACAAATATTCTAATTATCCATTTACAGGCAATATCCTAATTTTCCTTGGTACAGCATAAATTTCTTCACATACTCATACCTGGCGGCAATGTAATGGATATCAAATTCCCAGGATATTATACAATATCAAAATAGATGCTACCATGGTAGATGTGACCAATTTGTAGCCACCTGGGAGATATCTTGTAAAATGTTAGATGATACTATTTGTCTGTCAAGTAGTCATATACTATCAACGTAAACGATACTGGTTTACTGCTGAAATCCATGGCCGGGCAGGTCAAACAAGGGAGGGGGTGGAACGGGTCCCGGGAAGGGTAATGGGTTGCGCGGGTCAAAGTGCAGGGGTTTAAGCTTGGAGCGACACAGCAATATTAGCGCGGGTTTTCTGCAATGAACAGGAACAGGCTGGACGGCAAGTTCCCGGGCGAGGGGGACTAAAAGCAGAGCAAAAGCACAAATAAGCATGAAAAACAGGCTTGGTTTTATTAGAAACAAGATGGAAACCCCTTAAAGACACAACCACCAGGGGCGGACACTGTGGGCGAAGAGAGCGATCCCCTAGGGCCCCATACCTGCCTCCACAGGGGCCAGTTCGTGTGGGGCCAGGACTCTTGCAGCCCCCGGCAGGAGCGAGCAGCAGCCAGTTTAATAATGTGCGGGGTCCTCTCTCCGAGCGCCCCCCCCTTCATCTCTTATCAGGCATCGAAGAAGGCGGGGGGGAAAGGGAGGAACATTCAAATCACTTCTCCTGAAGATTGAAGCCGAACGGGAGGAAAAAAAGTGAGTCTGAGGGGGAGCAGCCCCGTCCCAAAGCTTTGAATTTTTTTTTTTCTCCGTAGTTTTCCTGTTGCTGTGCAGAGAGCTCCCTTATCAGCACCTCTCCTGCAAAAACACTGATAGAGGAAGAACAAGGAGTGACCAGTTCACCTTGTTTTCCTTGCTCTGCCCCCCTCCCCCCATGTGGGTCCTCCAGCTCTGCTCTTTAACCCCCTTTGGCAGAGATTGCTGGGAGCCACCTGAGCAAATTAAGCCCCCCCCCCTTCATTAATAGTAAACACTCACTGTGAACCCCTTCCCCCCTGTTTGACATCTTTTCATATAATGTTGTGTGTATATAAAAATTATATATATTATATATATATACACCACACTACCACTCCTCTCCCTCTCCTCTCTCTCTCTCTCTCTCCCCTTTTAAATATATATACACAGTACGTGTGTCTACTCGTGTTTTTATGTAAAAACACACTGAAAATATGCGTTACCACTGCAAAAAAATACATATGGTCTGATATTCGCTTTTGTTCCCCATAGCAATGATCACCCCATAGGAACCAATAAGGCAATTTTCCACAGGCCATTGATCCTGTGAACTTACGTTTTTAGATGCTTTTTGGGCCATCTGTGGACCCAAAAGGCCCCAAAACTTGCCAATAATGTGCATGTAATTTATGCTGCTTGCAATCCAAAACACCATCAGTGTTCACACAGTGATGGCCATGCGTCTCTTGTATCGTTCTGAGTGTCTTTCAACCCCTTCATGTCAATTCTTGATCCAAAAAGCGCAGCAGAAGCCCTAAAACAAACTATGGGGTGCGCCTGCTGCTCAAAACACACAGTCTCATGTTGGGTCCAAAACCTATGGTTTTGGATACGATTTTTGGGTCCACACGGATCCAAACTCTATAAAAAAAATGTGGAAGTACCCTAAAAGCTCAGCATTTTTTTTCTTTCATCCCAAAAAAAATAAAAGCTGCATGGGGTTGGGTTTCTATGGGGAACAGACCGTCCTCACCTCAGTATTCGGTTTTAAATTTTGTGTATTTGGGACCCGTGATCATGAGTGAGCTTTGGGTTGCAGTTTTTGGCCCCCAGTCTCTAAAAAGGTTCATTTTAACACTGCACTCCTGCTGCCCCCCCATTATGCCGTGGAAAATAATACTTTTTCCCCTTCCTAGAGATAAGGTTTTTTTTTTTTCCACCTACATTGACACATGAGGCTTTTATTTTTTGGGAAAGATGTACTTTCTAATGCGTCATTCACTGTACAAAAAAATTCTAAGGGCCTTTCCCCACTGCACCGGTTTTTGGGGGTTTTTTTTAGCCGGGTTTGCGGGCCGGGGGCAAAAAAACTGTAGAACACAAACTTTCCCCCCGGTTTTTTCCGGGAAAAAATCTGTGCTTCTCAAAGGGAGGGGGGAAGGGCTCTCCCCTCTCGCGGGAAAAAAACCCCCCCCCCCCCGCCCCCCCCGGGGGGACGGGCTCAAAACAGGACAAATACCGCCGAATGTCCGTGGGGGCGCCCCTAAGTGGGGGAAAAAAACGTACTTGTGCCATGTTTGTCAGAGTTTTTTTTTTTTCTTTACCCTTCACTCTTTTGATAAAAAAATGTGTTTTTGTGTATTCTGGGAGGTTGATTCAAGCACAATACCAAACATGTACGGTTTTCATGTTTAAGTACCTAAAAAATTCCAAAAATCACTCTTTAAAAATTTTTAGCCCATACGTTTTTTTTTTTTTCGTGCCCCTGTGCACCTGAGTGATGGGGCATGTTTTGCGGGTGGGTGTACTTTTTATTGGGGACCATTTTCGGATACAGTAAAATTTTTCACTTTTCTTTAATTTTAGGGGATGGAAAAGACCCCAAAAACCCCAAATTTTAGCATAAAATTTATTTTTTTTTCTATTTTTGGTGCAAACGCTGATTGGGGTTATATTTTTAATTGGTTGTTTTTGTGGTATACTAATTTTGTGTAGCTTTTTTTTTTTTTTTGTTTTAAAAAGGGGAAAGGTTGGGGGTTTTGAACTTTTAAAATTTTTTTTATAATAGGTAGGGAGGGGGAGGGGGGGGCCATCCACCCCTTTTCCGGGCCCAAAAAGTCTTGTCCCGCCCCGCAATCCACCATCTTAACGAGGGCAAACTGAAGGGCAAAACAGAAATAAGTTAAGGCAAGGAGGGGATTCCTGACATTTACCCCACCTCAAAAGGCCTTGGACGATACCCGACTTGGTTTTTCCCGGTGTCTTGGTGAAAATTGTTCTTAACGTCGAGGAGCTTAATGTTTTTTAAAAGTGTTTTTTTTGAAGACATTTTGGTTTTTTTAAACATCAAAATTCCTTGTAAAATTTAACTAAAAAAAGCCATCATTACTATATATACTGTTTTGGCCGTAATTTTGCCAACCATTTCAAGAATTACAATATTGATATAATCCCGATGTTCGAGTTTGGGAAGACACCCCCAAATCAACGTGTTTAAGCTTTAAAAACCCC
>JAODAL010071077.1:0-15671 GCA_025379985.1 Phyllomedusa bahiana
CCATTGATTTTTATTTGGGGGAACGATGTCATGTATAGGTCATGTTTCATATTGGCTGTACTGTATCATGTGATGTCTGATAAGGGGGTATAAATGCAGACGAATGTTAACACCTTGACACACCCCCTGAAGAAGCATTGGTGAAACGTGTGTTGCGCTGTCAGGAGTGTTTCATGTGTAGCTATTTACTATGTGTAAGAAGTTATTATTATACATCCTTGTTTGATACTTTATGCTCTTTCCCTTCCTATGTGGTTTAATCTATAGGTATCCCCTATATGCATGTTATAACCTTTTTATATGACTAGAATAGGAAGAAGCCCAATTTACTTGATATGCTATTTTCCCATTTTTCCACACCTGTATTGTATTGATGTCGTCCAGTTTTTGATTTGTTTATTTTGTTTTTGATTATTATTATTATTTGTATTTTACTTCAATAAATCATTGATTTATACTACAGTATTTAGTCCTCTTTTTCTCTGTGTTTATGTGGTATTATATATTTTTGAGTGATAATACAATGGTATGTTATTTTGAATAATTTTGTTTGGAGGTACTGTGTATTTCCACTATAGTTATTTCACTGTTATTATTAAGACTATTTTCTGTCTTTATTACAATTATTATGTTTATTACTACTATTACTGGTTACTATTACTTTTATAACTGTTATTTTTACTACTTGCTATTACTTTTATTGCAATGTTTATTATTATTATTTTAATTATTATTACTTATTACTTTTCTTGATATTTATTATTTATTATTAATATTATTAGTAGTATTACAGCTTACTGTTATTTTTATTGTTGTGTTTATTATTAAAATTATTTCTTATTATTACTTTTATTGCAGTTATTATTAGTAGTTATATTGCTACTTGCTGTTTTTATTGCTGTCCTTAGTCTTAATAGAGTTTTCTCACTACAAAGATTAACTTCCAACATATAGGGACAGGTAATTGAAGTCTTTTCTCAAATACATTAGTCTTTTGATTTTACCTTGGTCAGAGAATAAGAGATCTGCTCTGAAGTGCACACAGGTTTTTCTGGCTACCGTCCTAATCTCCCTTCCTGATTAGACAGAGAGCAGGAAGTGACATCACCATGAATGTAGCTCACTCCAGAGAAGACTCTTTATCTTCAAAAAGATTAGCTTTTGTTTACAGATAAGCAAGTATTTTCACTCCTCGGAGCCTTATATCTTTGTTTACTTCTGCACTTATGTCTTTATAAAGTCTCAGCTACTTTTAGGAGAGCTAGATATGCCAATTGTTAAGTTTCAAGGCTTTATTAGAGCGAACAGAGTACATGGAACATAGGGAAAAGCTTGAAACGTGTATGGGAAAGTGGATCCTGGGGACCAAGGAGGCAGACTCCACCTACCGCGGTCAGGGAAGTAAGGCCTAGGCCAGAGTATGGGAACACTGTCCACATGAAACAAGTCCAAAAGGGCTAAGCCTAGGGTCACGGATCCAAAGGCTGTAGATGACAGGATAGCCTGGGCCACTGTGGGACAGGAGACACAGCACAGTAACACCAGACTCCGCCAGGAGGTACTGCACAGAAACACTGGACTCCAGCAGGAGGGACTGCAGAGGAACACCGGACTCCGCCAGGAGGTACTCCACAGGAACACCGGACTCCGCCAGGAGGGACTACAGAGGAACACCGGACTTTGCCAGGAGGGACTGCAGAGGAACACCGGACTCCGCCAGAAGGGACTGCAGAGGAACACTGGACTCCGCCAGGAGGGACTGCAGAGGAACACAGGACTCCACCAGGAGTGACTGCAGAGGAACACCGGACTCCGCCAGGAGGGACTGCAGAGGAACACTGGACTCCGCCAGGATGGACTGCAGAGGAACACAGGACTCCGCCAGGAAGGACTGCAGAGGAACACCAGACTCCACCAGGGGGTACTGCACAGGAACACAGGACTCCGCTAGGAGATACTGCACAGATACACAGGACTCCACCAAGAGGTACTGCACAGGAACACAGGACTCCGCCAGGAGGGACTGCAGAGGAACACAGCACTCCGCCATGAGGTACAGCACAGGAACACAGGACTCCGCCAGGAGGAACTACACAGGACTCCGCCAGGAGGTACTACACAGGAACACGGACTCCGCCATGAAGTACTGCACAGGACACAGGACTCCGCCAGGAAGTACTGCACAGGAACACAGGACTCCACCAGGAGGTACTGCACAGGAACACAGGACTCCACCAAGAGGTACTGCACAGGAACACAGGACTCCGCCAAGAGGTACTGCACAGGAACACAGAACTACGCCAGGAGGTACTGCACAGGAACACAGGACTCTGCCAGGAGGTACTGCACAGGAACACAGGACTCCACCAGGAGGTACTACACAGGAACACAGGACTCCGCCAGGAGGTACTACACAGGAACACAGGACTCCGCCATGAAGTACTGCACAGGAACACAGGACTCCGCCAGGAAGTACTGCACAGGAACACAGGACTCCACCAGGAGGTACTGCACAGGAACACAGGACTCCACCAAGAGGTACTGCACAGGAACACAGGACTCCGCCAAGAGGTACTGCACAGGAACACAGAACTACGCCAGGAGGTACTGCACAGGAACACAGGACTCTGCCAGGAGGTACTGCACAGGAACACTGGACTCCACCAGGAGGTACTACACAGGAACACAGAACTCCGCCAGAAGGTACTGCTCAGAAACACGACACCAAACACAGTAACTTTCCAGGAGGCAGTGAACCAGGTCTTGGCCCAGCAACACCAATACTCAGGCACAGACTGTAGGAAAGAAGTGCCTTTTATAGGAGTCAGCAGAAGAGGAAGTGCTGTACCTGCGCACAGCCCAGTTGGAGGGGTTAACTATTGCAGCACTGAACAACATTAGCAAATTCCAACCACCAGGATTGAATACACAATTGCATGCAGGCAGGAGGCAGAGGAATTTGCAGATTGTGACACCATTATCTGCTAAAGAACCACCCACAGCCTGACAAAGGCAGAGTGAATGAAAAGCTGCACATAGAATATACCAGCTTCAACTTGCAGATAGAGTAAATACTTTCTTCTTTATTTCTCCATATTTAAAACTCCAATATCAGGACAAACATCAAATGTATAACACTCAAATCAGTAGTATAAAGTCCCCTCATTAAATGAAAAGCTGCTTATGACTCTGTGAAACAGCAGGCCTTCCCGCAGATGCACATGCTGGTACATCCTGGACATTTATATATCTGGGCCAATAAAGGGTACTTGACACCTGATTGCTTATACTCTAGAGTACATTGTGGCCCTCACTCACCAGCCAGGGGATGTTTGTTGAGGGAGAACAATGCAATGACACCCATTCACCAGTGTAGTGGAGAAAAGAAAGCCTTTTGATTTAAACTCACTCCACTGTGCCCTGTGCCCTGCATTCAACAGTGTGCCAGATAGATATTTATAGATATAGATTGCAGTCAGTGTCCTCAGTCAAGAACTGCGCACTTAAGTGGATGCATTTTTTATTATGATCACCATCCTGGAAAAATGGCCGACATGTATGAAAGAAGGTGCATCAAAGTGAATAGAGTCTAATTTTCAGTGTATAGTGGTCCTGATGTATGAAAGTGGTTTTTGTGCGTTCATAAATGGTTTGTAAAGTTCGACGCGCCTCGCCTATGTGTTAGGCGCATTACAAAACGTAGGCGCATAAGTAATGCACCTAACATGTATTAAGGTTATAGACAGGCTGGAAATAAGAGAAGAAGCACTAGAATAGCATGTCAGTGAATAGAAACTATGGTACTGATCCTGCTTGGAGGACCACAGGTCCCAGCAATACCTGTGCTGTGCTGGCTCTTGCTGTATGTAGCATAAAAAATCAATTTCAAGCTTAATTTAGTAAAAAGTTTAAATATAAAAATCGCAACAACATAATGGGTTTCTAATGTAAAATTTGTTTTAGATTCTATTTATTTTAAATAAATTTTATAGGAGATATTTTTATATTTTGGGGATATTATAGATTTTTATATTAATTTATATGATCATATTTTTCATTAAATTTAAATATTGGACATTTTTGCCCCTTACAGAAAACCTAGTTCCACTTCGACTCCTCAAGCTCAGGCAGACCTATTTCAATGTGATATTATGAGTGTGGTGTGACACGCCGCCAAATCGCATCCAGAACGCCTTCAGAACGCCCCTTCATGTTAGGCGCATTAGAAAGTGTTGAGTCTTACGAACAATGCACCTAACACATTCATTAGGCTCATTACACATCGTAGACTGCTCAGTTAGGTGCATTGTACGCCAGAAAAAGAGTGAAAAACCCTTTCATACATGTCGCCCAATGTGTCTGCTGGTATCTTCATAACTGTGAACAATGATACACAAAGTAGAGGATCAGCCCATTTCAATACACTATTAATAAATATTTTTTTGCAGAAAGTGTGATAACTTTGCATTCAGTACTTCTATGTGAGCATCATAGAAAAGAACAATGAAATTACTTTGTTCATCATTGACCTAAATATTTTAGGAAGTCTATAGAAACCTGTTATTATGTCCAGTTTATAATGTAAACTTGATTATTTTCAGTAGTGGGTTTCAGTGACACTCTATAAACATCTATTTCATTTGATTACAAATGCATATTTATAGTGACTTTAAATTAGTATTTAGATCTGCATCTTCCATCCAGTTGTATTAGTCAGCCTGGTTTATTCACAAAGGACTTGCATAGAAGATCTAAACATTCGGTTTATGATTCACAGAGAAAAGTCCCTCAAATCTATTTTAATATGGACAAACTTGTGGCTTGCCACAATTCTTGTGTCCACAATGCCAAGTATTTACCACGTTTATGTAAAGATAGATCAGATAAGTACATACAGCATGCACATTTTTTGGTGGTGATGAAAGCTAAATGCAAGTAACCATACTTAGTCATAGTTCCATTGCTAAGTATTACATAGAGGAATGTGTAAGTGCTATTTTAAGACATAATAGTTAGACATTGAGTTACAGTGTTTATTATAGTATTTATTAATATGTAGCGTAACATTATTATTAGCTCTTATATTGTGAGTTATTATCTTTTACATCAAGAATTTGTAAAGTTACAAAATAACAGACAAGAAATGAATTGAACTGGAATAATACTGGCAAACTTTGTGTGGCACCTTGGTAACAAGACACTTTTATAGGCTATCAGTTGTACCAGCTGATATTATTTTTCTCTAAGTGGCAGGATTGCTAAGTACTTCATTTCAGTTGGTGTCATGACTTTCCATGGATTTTTGCACTTCTCTTTTTTCATGTGTTCAACATTTTTTCCCTGTGTCAATTGTCCTTATTACACATAACTTATAGACATTTATGGTTTGATTTCTTTACATGTGTGGATTGGATGTGTTGTTAATGACATCTGGTTAGAATTTCATGTCAATAGCGCTTTTAGGTTTTAGCACCATGTCTCTCAGGTCAATGTTACATTGCACTATCATTATTTGATTTGGTTATTCTGCACACTTGTGTCTTAGGGCAGAATTACCTCTGTAACAGCTTCAGCGGCTGATACAAGGCCTGGTCCAACAGCGCAGCATACCTCAGAATGTCTGAAAGCTCTGTCCCAGGCATTTGTTGGTATGTTCTGGTGATCAGGGACATATGCACTCAATTCCTGGGTCTCTACTGCATATTTAACTGTTTGCATGGCTCTCCGCCCTGCCATTTAGTCTTATAGATCTACAGGATGTCAGGAGAGCGTCATGATGCAGGCAGTGTGATGACATTACATCAGCATCACGCTTCCTACATTGGGCTTTAGTAGGAGAGACCATCCTGCCACTTGTGGGGGAAACAGGGAAAGGTAAGTTTATTTTCTTATTTTGGGGGCATTATAGATGATGGGAGTCCTACCTGCTTGGGGCCCATTTAACTGGGTACTACCTACATACCTAGGAACTACCTACCTGCCTAGGACTTACCAACCTACCTAACAGTGGAATATCTACCTACCTGGGGACTGCTTATCTACCTAGGACCCTGCATGCCTACCTACCTGGAGCCTCTTCTGCCTACCTGGAGTCCCTGCCTATCTAACTGGAGTTTTAACTGCAGCTTACCTGATAAAAAAGGAATAAAATATTCCAAACATCTCCATTAATTCAGTATGCTTGCAGTTACAAACCTTGTCATGCTATCCATAAAGTTAATAATTATTGAGCAATGTTATTCCATGCTGAATGCACTTGAGCACACAAATCATCAAGGTTTGCTGCTGTTAGCTTCCTTGGACATAGTATCATGTTTAGGCTACGCAGGTTGCTCACAGTAGCTTGAACAACATGCAGCCTTACATTGTCCTGTTGAAAAATGGCTCCTGGTACACTTTAGAGAAATGGGCATAGCACTGGCTCCATGATTTAATCAATGTAACCAACTCCAAGATGTTAGTGTACCAGAAATGAGGGCTAGAGGGGTCTGGCTACAGTACATTAAACCACCCTTCACCATAATCCCTGAATTAAGACCGACGTGACGTTCTGTTGTGAAGACCTCTTCATGGCATTGTTCATTTGGTCTCCAGACCAATCTCCAGCTATCATTGTATCCAAGACAATAGGGGGACTCACTGGTGAAAAAGATAGACCTCTAATAAAACCTCCATTTCTGTCTTGCTTTTTACCAGAAAAGCTTTTGAGAGTAGTAGCATGAAGTCGATGGATAACCTGTATCTGGACATCTGGATCATAGTCCAAAGTCATGAAGATGCCATCTGATGGCTTGTGTCAACATTCTTTGCTGCCCTAGGCTTGTAATGTTATGTCCAATTTCACTTGTAGTACAGTGTGTGATTGATTCACCATCACTCTTCCGTGCATCTTTTGCTGTCATTGCAGTTTGTTGTTGTTTTTCTAATCTCTGGGACACAAAATAGTTAACAGGGCTGATATCTCAGCTTAAAGGAGTTTTGCCACAAAATTAATGTTGGGCCCGTGGATCCTCCAAAATGGCTATTTTAATCGACTTTATAATATATGTCATTAAAAAAAAAAGTGAAGCCTCTGAGAGCTACAGCCTGACTAAGATGCCCTTAGTTTACTGACAGTTTACATTAAACATGACCAGGAGCTGACAGGAGCTGATCTGGCAGCGCTTGCATTGTTTCACTTCTTATCTTATGGCAGGGAACATGAACGAGCTTTGAAGGGACTGGGGAGAAAAGATCCTGTGTCTTTTGTATAGAGAATCCACTGGTTGTAATGCAATCATCTGAGTAAACATGCAGACATGCAGACGCTCCCTGGCTCTCTGCTCAGCCCTCTTCTCAGCAGTTTGTGAACAAATAAAACTGTTCGTTCATTTGTTCACGGAGCTTATCTTCTCTTCTGAGCAGATAAGAGGGAGAAACTTGTGTACAATACAGTTATCCCCTGTGGATTAGCCAAATAACATGTTTGCTCAAGTACAGAGACTAAATGTCAGGAACGTGCATTGGAGGTGGAGTGATGACATCACAGAGGAGGTACTTGTTTTTTTAAACACAGAAACACAACGCTCCTTTTTCAAACCTCAAGAGGGGAGTATCAGCCTGTTAGGTGAGGAACTCACTTCTTGGCAAAACCCCTTTAAGCACATAGGAATCTGCCGGACTGATAAACCAACGTCTCTCAGTTAAGTTCATAAAATTTGACCTCTCCAGTTTACAACAAATGAGGGTAACTGTCATACCAACATCACATAATCATCTCAAACCACTTGTTTTGAGATTCTATGTGGCTAAAACACTTTTCTTACAACCTGGCTTTGCTTACAACCTGGCTATATATGTATATATACAGTACTGTGTAAATGTTTTAGGCAGGTGTAAGGAAAATGCTGCAACGCAAGAATGCTTTGAAAAATAGAAGTACTAATAGTTTATTATTAGAAATTAACAAATTGCAAAGTGAATGGACAAAAGAGAAAACAAAATCAAATCAATATTTGGTGTGACCACTGTCATGGAAGCAGGTGTGGATCTTCTGGGTGAGAGAGATGATGCAGATCATGCCAGGGAGAGGAGTCTAAGGATCTCCAAAGCTTGCCGCAAGGCAGGATGGACTTAGCTGTGGGAGACACCCAGGTCGCTCCTCGTGACGTGGTGCTATGGGAAGCTAAATGGAAATTTTAATAGGGACTAAGAGTAGGCAAAGGATGGGACCATGCCCAAGTCAGGAAGTTCAGGGCAGGCAGCAGGCAAAGCATAGTCAATGCCCAAAAGCAAGGGGTCAAAACCAGAAAAGTCAGAACACATGCAACAAGCAACTCCCCAAAAAACCCCCAAATAATCTAGCAAAGGTTTGCAGAGGGAGGAGTCCTAATGAAGGGGCAAGTGGCCAGCCATTGGAGGTCAAGTGTGTACTTTTCCTTTAAAGGGGTTTTGCCACAAAGTAAAATTGACGTGAGAAGCTTGCAAATGAAACAACAAACATTTTCACCATTCATTATTATTAAAAATTCTGCACTGTTTTTGATTTAGATGCCCCTTAATGATCCATTGTTTACAGTGTCTCGGGGGAATACCAGGGCTGAGAGCCCCTCCCCGGGTCAAAATGTCAGTCCCCCTTTTTTCCCCCTCCGGGGCGCTTGGGGTTCAAACCCAGGTTTGTCTTTGTACTCCCGTCCCTGACTCCTTAGTAATTAATAAATCAGTGCAAATAAAAAAAAAGAAACCTATATGTATGTGAATTTGATAAAGAGAAAAAGAAACAAAGGTTTGGTTCCTGCAATATTTGAACCCTAGGACCTTGGCCTGGAGGCAAAAACTTTACCTCTCAGCCTCCAAGCTTTACTAAACGCTTTCTTATACTACAATGGGGAAAGGAGGGTTGATGTCATCCTGCTGGGTCACATGATATCCAATTCAAACAAATCACACACGCCCCCTTCTCAGTACTCAATGCTGAAGAGCTGGATACAGATGGTATGAAATTCGATTGTGGCCAAACCCCTTTAAATCTTAAGGAGCCGGCGTGCGTGCCCTAAAGAGGGAGTCCATTTTTAGGGTACATTTGCACAGTTTTTGAAGGAACTGGCACAAATTATAATCTCTTGGCTTTTATTTCCACTTCTATGCAGATAAAATTTAAATTTATATTTCTAGCTCAGATGTTCACTCTCTATCTTAAAGGATCCTAGAATGTCATCCATATCCTCCTTCTTCACCTTTCATTTTCTAAAACTAAGCACAGAAACTGGTTCTTGCCCTTGTCATCTTCCATTAAACTACGTAAAAATATTTTAGCGGCGACCCCGCTTCCGGCCCGGGGCCGCGGGCGCACCGTGGTCCCCCTCCCGGGCGCCTGGGGGTCGGGTGCTGCCGTGGCCCGGGGACGGGGGGGCCGCCCCCTGCTGGTAACTTAACGGCCGCGTTCCTGTCCCGCCCCCCGTCTCCTGCCCCGGGCCCGGCTGGGGGTGCCCGTTTCCCCAGCGGCGGGCGCGCGCGCGTTCTCGTAAAATTTTAAAGGGACAGGTCCCCAAAATTGGTTGTCTGCCTGACGCCTCCCTATTTAGGGTCCGCTCTGCAGTCATTCCTCCTGGATCTATGTTGCCCCGAGCCATAGGAAAAAGCGTTCCTAAATCATATTGTCGCCCACCGTGTACCAACCCTTTGCTACGTTTCCTGACTCCGAACCTCTGCCGCCTGCCCTGACCTTCCTGCCTTCACACCAGAACCTCTGCCGCCTTTCCTGACATTCTGCCTGCCCCGACTATTTTTCTCGGACTACGATTCTGTCCTCGCTGCACCTCGGCCGCCCCCCCCCCGCAAGCAAGTCACGCAGGGGGGACGACTGGTACCCTCCGCCGCGAAGCCCATCCCGCTTTGCGGCGGGCTCTGGTAAAAAACCGGGGGGGTATTTAGATTCCGTTCCCTGGCGTGGTTAGCTATCATCGTTTTGCGGTGGTCCAGTGGATCCCTACTAGCCGTTACAGTTAGACCAGCCAGGGATCCCCCAAAGGTCCCTTGCCAAGCCTCGTGGATCACGGGGCCCCATTTGGGCCCAAAGTCGCAGCAGATCCGCGCAAGTTCAGCAATGGGCAGCGTCCGCCTTGATCCCGCAACTCCGGGTTTTCCCAGCAACCGCAGCAACCTGCCTCTTCCCGGGGCTCCTTCAAAACAGCCATCCCGCTGGCACCCGGGGGCCCGAAGCCCCCTCCCTCTACCGCCCAAATTTTGCGGGACTCAAGCTCTGTAGGGGGTTTCATCACCGTGTCCAGCCGTGGAGGATGGCCGGGCCCCATTTTCCCCTCTGAGAGGTCAAAGGTGGCGTTCGTGGTGACCCTGGCCCGGGAAGGCCTGGCTGGGGACCCTCTTTGGGACCGGGGGACCCTTTTCCGAGATTACAGGCCTTCCCCCCTAAATTTCCGCAGCGTTTTTGGGAGCCTGCACGGCATTTTCCGCGGGGACGGCGCTCTCAATCTACCCAAGGGGGACGCCCCCGTGGGGAATATGCGGTTCATTCCGCACCCTACCCCCGAGTTTCCTTGGAAATGACGTCCCTTCTTGTGCCAAATTTAAAAAGGGGGTCTCTCGAGCAGAGAAAAGGAGCCCCTAGCAGCAGGATCTCCCTTCGTCTTTGGTGAGCTCACCCCTTTTTGCCACTCGTAGTGTGCGTTTTTCGGAAGGGGCAGCAGGAGCTCCGCAGGACGGGATTTGGGCAAACCCCCGTCCCCTCCCTCGTCTGGCTCCTGAGTTCCAGAGATCTCCGCAAAACCTCCTCCCCGGTCCACAAAAGAGCCCATGCAAGTGGACCGGCACCCCTGGGGTTTTTCCGAACTTTCCCGCGCAGGGTGGAAATTTTGCCTCTACTGCGCCGGGCCCGGACCATTTCCCGGAGTTGCCGCGCGTCCTCAAGCGGTCGGGAAAGCCCGCACCCTAGGGGCTGAGGAAAGGGCGTCCCTGGTGCTCAGCCCTCCCCCCCACGACGATGTTGCCTGTGGAGGTAAGAGGATGCGGCCTTCTCTTCGGGTCTGGCCCTTTTTGGTCCGGTCCGCCGGGAACTTTATTCACGCCCCCCGGGTATCTGTTACGTTTCCCCGGGACCCGTCTAAAAAAAGCCGTTGCTATTCCTTGTCAGGGGGGGAACCCCTCAGCGACTCCACCCATTTTCCTCCCCAAAACCCCTGCGCTGGGGGTTGGGGTCCTAACCAGGAAAAGGATTGCTTTCCCACGCCCTGCCCCGCGCTTCTTCGGCGACCCTGTTGGGGCTGCCCTGGCTGCAACGCCAGGCCCCTACACTTACTGGAAGAGGGCGAAGTCCTTCGTTGGGGGAGCGGAAGCCGGCCCTCGTTTGGGGCCCAGCCGGTGTCCCCCTTCCTCCCAGTCGTTGCAAGTTTTCGGGGGCTGCCAGGGTTTTTCGGGACGGGAGATGTATTTGGGAAGAGGCTGAAAAGTTAGGGCCCCCTCGGTGTATGACTGTTTTGTTTCCCCGGTTTTCCCCCAGGGGTGGGTCATCCTCTCTCTGTGCCCGAACCGGCTATGGGGGCCTAATACAGGAAAAACTTGGCAAAAGGGTTTTACGCAAGCCCTCCTCACCCCCGGGCCCGGCTTCTTTTTCGTTCAGAAAAAAGCGGTTCTCTTGCCCGTGCATCATTATAGAGGACTAAACAAAATCAGGGAAGAATGCTACCCTCTACCCTGATTTCTGACTTTCGACCGCCTCCGTGGACCCAAAGTCTTCACCAAATTGATCTGTGGGAGCCATAACCTCACGGAATTCGAAGGGTGTAAAAGGGAAAGACGCTTCAAAAAACCGGGGGGGCTTTTGAATATCGCGTGATGCCCTTCGGGTTTTTGCAATGCCCCAGCTGTATTCGGGGAGTCGTCAATGACGTATTTGGGGATTTGGGTTTTACACCAGCGTCATGTTTTACCTGGATACATTTTTGATTTTTTCGCCCGACATAAGACCCATGGGAGACAAGTACGCCAGGTTCGGGCTTTTTTGGGGGGACAAACCAACTGTAGCTAAGCTGGAAAATTGCCGCTTCCACCAGGCCCCTTTTCCCTTCCGGGGTTTTACTAGTCTCCACGGGGCCTTCTGAGGACCGGAAAACTCTCTGCTATACAGCAGTGGCCGCGACTGCCGGTCTCCGGGCGATTAAACGGTTCCTAGGATTCCCCAATTATACCGGCAATTCATCCCCCCCTTTTTCTTTTTGGTGGCTCCCTCGTGGTCTCACCAAGGAAAAAACGCCCCCCAAAATTTTGGTCTCCGTCTGCCGAAGAGGGTTCTCCCGTTAAAGGGCTGCGTTTCCTCTGCACTATCTTGGTCCGCCCCGGGTCCAGAGAACCCTTCAGCCTTGAGGGGTGCCTCTTCCCTGGGGGCAGGGGCGCCGACCCAGAAGGGCCCCAAAGGCAAGACCGTCACATGCGGGTTTTTTTTTTAAAAACCCCCTTTCGGAGAAGGAAAATTTTATTGGAGATCGGGGAAATGTTGGCCATAAAAATTGGCCCTTTGGGGGAGTGGCGACATCTGTTGGAGGGACCCGACATCCGTTTTGGGCGTCTTCACAGATATAAAAAACTCCCGTACCTGCAGGGCTCACCTTAAATCCCCGCCAGGCCCGGTGGTCTCTTTTTTTTCTCGTTTTGATTTTAAAAATCCATTTTTTCCCCCCCCGAGAAAAAGTCAGGCGGATGCCCTCTCCGTGCTTCTGCGTTTCCGGGGGGGGAACCGGTGTCCAGCATTCATGCACCTGAAAGACTGGTCCATGTGGCTCCTGTGGATCTCCGTAGTGTCCCCCCGGGCAGAATTATTGCGCCGCACTCAGGAGGGGAATTCGGGGTTGGGGGCATAGTTCTTTCTGGCCGGGCCCCCCGGGTACGAAAATCCTTTGCCTCATCTCCCCACATTATTGGTGGCCGACTCTGTCCCAAGATGTCAAGGCTTTGTTCTCTCCTGTACCCCTTGGCTCGAAACAAGGTTCCACGCCATGGGCCCACTGGCCCCCTAGTCCTCTGCCCGTTCCCAGGTTCCATGGGGCACACTAGGGATGGACTTCACAGGATTCCCCCCTCCCCGGGGAACTCGGTCACTGGGGGGCACTGACCTTTTTCGAAGATGTCCCACTTTTGTGCCGTGCCCGGTCTCCCTTTGCTCCCCCGTTGGGGGTCATTTTTTTTGCACATCTTTTGCCTGCATGGGGTTTTCATCTACTTGCCCGATCGAGGGGTCCAATTTTTCTCTAAATTTTGGCGTGCCTTGTGTTCCCGCTTGCAAATTAAACGGACTTCTCTTTGGTACCATCCCAAACCAATGGGGAGGTGGAGAGAGTAAACCAGATTTAGGGGGGTATTACGGACTTTGTGGGCCGGGCGCGAGATGGTCCCCAACTGCTTCCTTGGGCCGAATTCTCCATAACCTCGGGGCTGATCTACTGGCCGTTCCCCCTTCCTTGGGTCTTTGGACTCACCCCCGCCCTCCCCCCTTTGGGCCCCAGCCTCCCAGGTTTCCCGCCGTGGACAAAACCCGGTTCAGGGTATCGGGGTCATTGGCGTGGACCCGACAAGCGTTACTCAAGGCATCCCCCGCTGAAGTCCAAATGACAAGAGTAGAAGACCCTCCCCACATTCCCCCCTGGGGAAAAGTGTGGCTTTCGGCCAAACACATCCCTCAAGGGCCCCAGTTATAAATTGGGTCCGGGTTCCCGGGTCCGTTCAGAGTGCTTCGACAGTGAATCGGTATCCTATAAAACTCTGCCTTCCTCCTTTCCCCCGGTCCCCAATGCCCTTTCACGTCTCCCCTTAAGCCTCTGGTC
Organism: Phyllomedusa bahiana; assembly: GCA_025379985.1. Taxonomy (NCBI): domain Eukaryota; kingdom Metazoa; phylum Chordata; class Amphibia; order Anura; family Hylidae; genus Phyllomedusa; species Phyllomedusa bahiana. The sequence goes on from JAODAL010071077.1 coordinate 13,812, forward strand.
GAACCGATTCTCCCCAAGGGGGGTGCCCCCTCCGGGCCTAGAGTCCCCCCGAGTTTTTGAGTAAAGGACTCTTGGACAGAAAAAACCATCAGGGTAACGTTTCTTTTGGTAGATTTTGGGAAAGGGTTGGCCCCGAAGAAGGTCCTGGGAACCCGGTCTAACATCCTGAATCAAGACCTGCTCCGTAAGTTTCCCTTTGCCTAAAAATAGGGGGGGACCCAAGGGGGGGGGGGACTGTAGCGGCGACCCCCCCTTTCGGCCCCGCGGGGGGGGGCGACCCGTGGTCCCCCCCCCCGGGCGCCGCCGGGGTGGGGGTGCCGCTGGCCGCGGGGGACCGGGGGTCCCCCCCTGCTGGTAACTTACCCGCCGCGTTCCTGTCCCGCCCGGTCTCCCGCCGGGAGGTGGGGGCCCCTTCCCTAGGCGCGCGCGCGCGCGTTCTTGTAAATTTAAAAGGGGCAGTGTCCCAAAAATTGGTTTCTGCCTGACGCCTCCCCCATTTAAGGGGCCCCTCTGCATCATTCCCGCGGATCTATGTTGCCCCGGCCATAGGAAAACGTTCCTGAATCATATTTTTCCCCTACCGTTTACCAGCCCTTTGTACGTTTCGACTCCGAACCCCCTGCCGCCTGCCCTGACCTTTTTGCCTGCTCGACCACAACCTCTGCCCCTGCCCTGGGAAAAATTTTGCCCGCCCCCGACTACTTTTTTTTTTTTAAAGTTCTGTACCCGCTCAAAATCGGCCGCCACCGAACAAGTCACGTAAGGGGGGACGCCTGGTACCTCAGCCCGAGCAAGTCCATCCCGGTTTGCGGCGGGCTCTGGTGAAAACCCGGGGGGTACTTAGATTCCGTTCCTGGCGTGGTTAGCTATCATCGCTTCGGTGGTCCGTGGATCCCAAATACTAGCCGTTACACATATTTCTTTGGGCCCAATCAAAAAACACTCGAACCCCCCATTCCAATTTTTAAAGGGGTTTTTCCCCTTTCCCTTTGTTCCAGAGAGCTTTAGCTCCACTTCCCGGTTAGGCGTGGGTTGTCTTAACAGTGTTGACAATTTAGCTTTGCTGTTGCTAGTATTTCCCTTTTTTACATTGGCATGACCGGGGATGTATAAATTTCAGTGCACAAAAAAATACTAGCTTTAAAAAATTGGAAAACTTTTTTATTTAGTAAGTAAATAAAGTCATTTGTTGACCGGACTGACAGCGCTTGAAACAATGAGAGTAAGAGGAAAAAGGAGAAGTGGAGAGAGGTGGTCGATAACCAAGAAATTGTGTCTCTAAGAGAGTTAAAATGTTCTTTATCTCTAACCAAAAACAAAAAAAACAATATTTAAAAATTAGAGATGGGCGGGAAAGTTCTAAGAAATGGAATTCGTTTTGAATTTCAGGAAAAATTCGGGTTTGGAAGAAGTCGAACTTTGGGGGACTTGGGGAACGAAATGTGCTTTTTATTGATAAAATGGCGCGGCACATGGCGCTACATGGGGCAAAAAACCCCTTGGAGGGGAAAAAGGGGATAGCCCCCCAAAACATGTCAAGATGAAGCCCAAACAGACCCCGGGGGATTCTTACGTCACCGCACTATATAAGGGGCCCAGCGCGCCGCTGGGGGCTCACACTCCTCCATGTATGATAGGGAATGTGCTGGGGTATAGCGCTTTCTGAAGAAAATGATTTTTAACACGATTTTGTGGGGTGTTCAGTTGTTCAGGACTGTTCTCGAATGTGCTATTTCTGATTTTTTTTGGGGGATTGGATCGAAACCAGTGTGGTCCAGCAGTGCATTACTTCAATATCCAAGGGGAACTAAACCCTTCCCGTTGTATTCATTTAAAAAAAACAGCGTTTTTTTCAATACA
>JAODAL010071078.1:0-15671 GCA_025379985.1 Phyllomedusa bahiana
TTTTTGGTTTAGAATATTTGTTTTACATGAATATTTATATTACAAAAATTTATAAATTTTCAAAATTGGGGCATGTGCAAAAAAATACTATCTTTGGTAAAAACAACCCTTTTCAAACGATACAAGGAGCATAGTAAAAAAGGTTTAACTTGTTCTTTTATTCAAACCATTTTCAGGTCAGCAATATTTCTCAAAACTTTAACTAGGATTTTTTTCAGCTGTGGCCATGCCCTATAAAAACAGAAGTCAAAGAGTTGTTGCTATTACTAGTGCTTTTTGTTAGAGTTTCTCCAAAAAGAGGTGTTGCAGGGGACTTTCAGGCAGTAGTTGTAATCGGGTTTAGGGACTTGGCACAAGTGTTAACTGCAGCACCTCTTTGCAGTGGAAAAAACATTGATCAAAAAAACCTTATTACCATAATGTCCCAAAAAGAAAAGGTTTAAATTTTATCATACAAAAAAAAAACCCTTCCAGGACGTTTTATCAGCAGAAAAATGTTGGCTCTTTGTGACACAAACTTTATTTTGGTTAAAGTTTTTTTAAAAATTTGGTTTACTCTGCCCTATTTGAGAGAAGGATTGATAGAGGGAAAGAAGTAGTTCTGTGAATTTTATAATTTATATGATAGGGGGGGAAAAAAGGCGAGCTTGTGATATATAGGGTTAAATATGATAGAGGGGGGAAGCTGACAATGTGATAATAGGGTATTTTATAAAGGGAGAGAAGTGAGCTTGGGAATAGGGTTATATGATGGAGGAGAGAAGTGAGCTTTTGAATATAGGGTTATAGATAGGGGGAGAGAAGCTGACTCTATGTACACAGGGTTGTATATGGGGAGAGAAGCTGAAACTCTGTGATACATAGGGTTATAGAAAAGGGGGGAAAGATTAGCTCTGTGATAATGGGGTTATCCCCACACACCCAATTACTTTTGTAACAGTTTAGAAGAATGCCAATTCAGGGGTTTGGCATCCCCCAATTTCCTGGCATTGGCTAGCCTATTCAGCATCCAGGAGAGCGGGGGGAGAGTCCTGCCCCAAACCATTTACTACAACCAATATTTCCACCATACAGTGCCATATAGGGGTAGAACCAGTGTCACAGCTCTCAGACTGTTACTCCCGCCAACAGTGAAAAATATTGTAGAAACCATGTACACGGGATTTGTAGACACAAAATGTTTAAAGTGCAGTTACACTTAAGGACCACATTTGTGTCATTTCCCAAATTCAAAAAAGTTTTTTGATAGACAAATCAAAGTAACAGGTATTCAAGTTGTAAAAAACATAGAAATAAAGGAGAAAATAAAAATTAAAAAAAAAAAATAAATAAATAAATAAAAAAGAATAAAGGTCAATGATTTTTACGGGCAAAACCCATGGTAGTATAAAGGAAACCCGATATGTTATGGTAAAAAAATCAAATTCGAGATATGAGAAAGCACCCCTATCAATAGGGGTATACATTTTAAAAAATAACAATAATAAAAAGAAAAGGTGCCCTTTAAATGAAATACAGTATAAGCCAATCCAAAAAGGAGAGAAAAGCCCATAAAGTCCTTTAAAATAGAACGCATGGAGCGATCAAAGATAAATTTTCTAAACTGAGTAGCCAAATAACAGGACTGAGACAAAACAAAGACAAACGAGTTTGCTCACTAACAGCACATTCCACCCACACAAAACAAAAACAAAACAACAGGGAGGGAAAAAAGGAAAAAAAAAATAAATGAAAAAGGGGGGGGGGGGGGAGGGGGGAAAAAAGAGCGCTTCCCTTAAGACGATTTTCAGGAAGTAATGGAGGAAATAAGGGAGAGTTCTAAAAAAAAACGCCCAATGACACCAAGTTCTTTTTGAATTTTAAAACTTTTCGGGGGTTGGGGAAATTGCCCCTCTTTCCCCCCAAAACCCCAATTTCACAACATTCGTCAATAAAAGGTGGGACATTCGTTTTCCCACCTACGCGGGATCACCTTTTTGGGGGGCCAAAAGAAAGATTTTTAAGGAGAGATTTTTTGAATTATAAACCAGACTTTGGGAATCAAAAAAGCAGCAGTGCCTCCGGGTTTTGGGACGAGCCCCCGGTTAATTTCCTCAATTACTTTCCAGACGAAACCCAGAAGCCACGTAACACAAGCATCCCCACCAAACATGAGACTATCCCCTTTCCTTTTCCACACTCCAGCATACATCTGAGGGGGGGAGAAATTTTAGCAGCGTAGAGGAACCCCGTACCGCAGGAGGGGTTTTTTTGTAGCAGGTCTTGGTGCTTGGACGCCATCTATTTTTGGGCACTGAAAAAGTGCCCCCCTTTGGGGCAAAAGTGAAGGAACCCCAAATTTCCCTTTTCCCATTTAAAGCAAAAGGAGGAAAAGGGGCTCATCCTCCCCGAGAGCATAATTTTATTAGAAATGACAAGAGGCCTCTGCTGAGGGACAATACCACGGCCGACTCAAAAGCCGTGAGTCCCCTATTTTAAATAAACCTAGGCTTGCCCTATGAAGGAAATGGGACGCCGGTAAACGAAGGGAAAAGCAGGGGGCCGGGAGGGGTTCCCTCCAAAGATATGCCGTGTCTCAATTCCCCCTCGGGGGCACCTGAAGGGGCCAGGGGACCCCTTTTTTCCCCCCACCTAGGAAAATTTTTGGGCGAAAATACCGGGGGGAAATCAGGGTTATCGTAAGAGGTACACGGGGGCCCCTCTCGGTCTATGAGAGTGTGGGATTTTATATAAGAATAAAAGTGGACGGGTTGTTTCACGCAGAAAGAGGGGGGGACATGCGTCGCCCAGGAGGAGCCCAGGCCAGGGGAAACCCCCCCCGCGAGGAACTAAGGCCCTTGCCAAAGTAACCCATAATTGTTTCTCTATCTTTGCCACCCCAAAAAAACCTCGAGAAGCCGAGGCCAGAAAAATACAATCTACAGTCGGGAAATCCGGCCCCCGCAGCCTTAGGCCTTGTCAAGGTGTCATATCTATTCGGGTCTTGCGGGCCCACACGAAGGCCGTGAACATCTGGGGGGGGGGGGGGGGGGGGTTTTTTTCCAAAAAACGGGGCCGGAAAGTTTTGGGGGGGGTTTTGGGAAGGGGTAAAAAAAAACTTGGGGAGAATGGACTTTTTTAATAAATTGATTCCCCAAAACCCATGACAGTTCCTTATTTGCCAACTACCAGGTCTCGCTTAAACTGTAGTAACAGAGGGGGAGGTTATAGCGAAGATTTTGACAAGTCTTCAAAAATGAAAACCCCCGGGTACGATATCCCCGCTTAGCCCATTAAAAGGGGAAGTTGGACTGTAAAAAAGTTGGTCTTGGGCAGTTATCCCGATCCCAAGGATTCAGACTTGGAAAATTTATTTTAAAATTTGACCTTTCCCCCAAAATTTTGATTTCGATCAGGGCGGGAGGGAGGAAATGTAACAGTAACATAGACCAAAAGGCATCGGAAAAACGCCGGCTTTATACCCCTGGCCCCAACAGTAATTCCCTTAATATCGGTTTTTGATTTGGGGCCCGCCACCCAACTCCCCATACTGAATACAGCAACGGACAGGGGACAACCCGTCTGGTCCCTTTTAAAGATAGGGAAGGGGGGGACAAGGCTCCATTGACCTTAAGACGGGCAGGGGGCACGTATAAGGCGCAATTTTAGTAAGAAACCCCGGGCCCAAACCCAGTACGAGATTTTTATGCGAGAAGGCCCACGAAATGCGATCAAAACCCCCTTTCCGCATCCAATGACAGCACCACCCGGGGGATTTGGGGGAGGGCATGTGAATAAGATCTAATTTTTTAAAGCGTATTACGCGCGCCTCCTCCCCAAAACAAAGCCTCCCTGGTCCGGATGAACTATCGAGTCAAAGGGGTTAAGTCTGTTGGCGTCATTTCCCGGTATTTTTTAAATCTTCTTCAACAACGAAATAACGGAAGCTCCCACAAAAAGGGGCCCTTTGCCGGGTTTGGGAATAATGCGACATGAGCTAACGTCGCTTGAGCAGGGAATGTTTTATCACGTGATGGATTTAAAAGGGTCCAAAAGCACAGGGCCGAGTGATCTCGGAAGGTCTTATAAAAATGGTCCCGATAGCCACCCGGGCCCTGGGCTTTTCCCCTCCTGGGAGACCTCAAGCCCGCCTGCGCTCCATCAGAGTGAATGGCCTCCAAAGCCTCACAGCCGAATCCGGGTCCTAGAGCCAGGGATGGGGGTGGAAACACACCCGGTTTATTGGGGTGGGGGGGGGTGGTAGGTTTTTTAAATTTGGAATGAACGAATGAAAAGTTTGGGAATTTCCTCCGTGGTATGAACCCGGAATTGAGTCTTAGGAGGAAAAAGGGGGTTGAGCCATTGGAAGCGAACTCCCCCGGGTAACATCCGCCCAATTTGTTCCATATTCATAAAATGAGCTGCGAATTTCTGGAGAAAAGGAGCCCCATGCGGCCTCCCGCAACGCCCCCACCCCCAATCGTGCAGTTGGGGTTCCCGAAGGGGGCCCAGGGAAGAGAGCACCCTTTTTGCAGGCCTCCAGTGTGGGGTCTTGGGAATAGCCTTTTTTAAAGGGTGGGGGCCCCATTCTTTTAAGCCCAGAGCCATGTTTAAAAAGAATACCCGGAGAAACTTTAGTGCCTCCCCTTGGGGAGCTTAGGGTGGTGCAGAATGTGAGGGTCGGAAATTGGGAGATTGGTTCTCAATGTCCCCCCGACACACAGGGTGTCCAAAAGAAGAATCATTTAACCCCCAACTCCCGACCTCTCCGGCGCCAGGGAGTGAAAAAAAGGCAGAACACTGGGGGATGGTCCGACCACAAAAGTTCCGATGGAGGCAGAACCAAAAATAGGCAAAGGGAGAATGCTGGACCTGTATAGTCTAAAAACTATATGAACCCCGAGGGGGAGAAAAAAAAGATAATCCCATCGAAGGATGCAAGTCCCCCAGCACACAGGGGCTGGGATAATTTAAAAAGGTTTTTTTTCACCCTTCTGATAGCGGAAAAAGCTTGCATTTCCAGGGATTTCCAAGTGGGGTCGCGTGATATTAAAGTCACCCCTAAGTAAACAACCCCTGGGCTAAAGGGGGGAGAAATGTCGACCAAAATTCAAAAAATAGCCCGCCCCCATTCGGGGTAAACATTAAAATTTGGGAACAGCTGCGCACCGACAGAGGGGAACCAAAATGAGGTACGAGCCTCGGGGCCACCCGTGCAAATGACAACTTTTTGCGCAGAGACCGGGGGAATGGCTAGGGACCCCCCTGGACCGGGGTCGAGCAAAAAGGCAAAGTGCCATGAAGTAAGATTTACTCCTGATATTTGGGGGGTTTTTCCCCTTAAAAATGGTCCCTGGAGATATACTTTGGGCCCTGGAGGATGAAAGGGTGAAGGACCTGTGCAGTTTTCTGGTGTGTTCAGTTTTTTGGTTGAAGGGGGCAACCGAAGGTCCTTTTCGTTTAGTCGAAACCCAAGCCAATCCGTAACTCCCGGGAAACCCCTGCCGCAAAAGAGGGAGAGAAGGGGAAAAAAAAGGAAACAAAAAAAAAAAAAAAAAAACCCACGCACAACACACCCCCAAAACACTAGAGCACAGGAAAAACCGAGAAACAACACAAAAAAGCGGTACCAAAATCCCGCGCGGTTTCTGGCAAGGGAGATTCGGGGGGAAAAAAATCCTCCAAAATTAGTAACTCAAAGCGGAGTTTTCCCCCTACTGGGGGAATGTGGAAAAACTCGAGAGTATAGAGGGGCTCCCCCGACCCTCATTATAGAAAACCCCTGAAAAGTATAACAAAGAACCCGGCATCTATGAAGTGAGCGTATCAGAGGGGAAAATGGGTGTCACCCAAAAAAGGAACTAACAAAATAACATATTAGCCCCGGGCCCTTTGGGGACCGTCTGTCCACCGGGCCAGCCAGAAGAAGGGGCATCCTTCCACAGGTGTGGAGCCTTCCACCAAAAAATTCCTGATAGGTGGCTCAAGGGGGATTCGAAGGAGAGGAATGCGCCGATCCCGAGCCATGGGGGCCCCAAAGCTCCCCCGCGGGGCTCCCCCTTGCTCCCGTGGGGGGGATTGGGCAGGGGAAACCCCTCAACAGCTCTTCCGTGGGGAAGTTTGGGCTAGAGAAACCAAGTCGGGGCCCAATCCGAGAAAGGACAGATTCTTTATCTGGAGAGCTTGTAACACCCTTGGAATGTCCTTTCTGAACGTATTTAAGGGTTTGTTTAGGTAGGGCCCATGTAGCGCAAGGGATATCCCCACGAAAGGGGTGTTCTTTTCCCGCAAGAATCCAAGAGGGTTTAAGGTTTGGCCCCCTGGGTCAGTAAGGCGGACAAGTCCTGGAAAAAATTTGGGTAGGGCCCCTGGAAAGACAGAGACTTCCGTCGTTGGCCTCGAAGGGATGTCCTCCTTTATAGCATAGAAGTGTACCCCGACACCCATCTCGTGGCCTAGGAAATTTTTGGATTAGGGGGTCGTAAGGTCTTCGCCCTGCCACTCGATTGAGTGCGGGGGCGCCCTAGAGGTCGTTGAAGATAGCCGTGACCCCCTGGAACAGATCGGCATTGGGAACCCATTGGGAGGCCCCCGAAACGTAGGTGTTACGCCTACGCTTTTTCAATGTCATCCGGTGTTTTTGTATGGCAAATTTTTTGAGCCGGTGTTGCCCCTTCATCAGAAACCGTAGCAGAGCAGTAGCGGTTGGGGCGGCCTGATCCGATCAGCACTTTTTGTATGCAAGGGAAAAAGACGGCCCCAGGTGACAAATTCCCCCCGGGCTTTTTAGCAGCAAAGTGGAGATATAATTTTTTGAGGGAAGAGACGCAGCAATTTTTTCAGACAGTAGAGTCACCGGCTTGTTTCCCCAAGGGTGGGGTTCATTGAAAAAAAAGAGGAGTGCATTTTACCAGGGTTTTTGTTGATATTCCAAGTCGCGGTGTGCCCTGTAAAACTGGGGGTCGGGTGTGTTCGGAGGGGGGCCATGTGCGAGGCAAGGTTTTCCCACTAAGGGCTCGGGGGTAGGGACCACTCGCCTGCAAAAACGCCCCTGGCGAGCGGCATGGCATGGAGGGCGACGTCCCCCCAAAAAATCCCGTGGAAATGGGGGGTCCCCCCGTTGGAAGCTGGGGCCGACAGTGCTGCTGGATGGGGTGCCTTTTTGTTTTAGAGTTTGTCCCCCCTCCTGTATGCTGCCCGGGCAACTAGGGGGTGCCAGGTGGGCTTTAAACAGGTTGGCCAAGGCCCCCAACGTGGGGGTCCGGGCCGTAGGCAGCACCTTGCGCTGAGGGAGGCGCCAATGCCCAGGTGATTTAGGCTAGGAAAAGGGGCACCTTGCGGGCACTAGGCCTTGTGGCCCCCAGGGAAAGGAGGGGGCTACCCGGAGAAGCAGGGGCCATTATCAAGTCCCTTTCAGCTTTGGGGGATTTTCCCCGCGCAGGCTCTCAGTGGAGAGCAGGGGACAGGTTGCCCCCAGGCGGGAGAGATATTGTTGAGCCGGCGCTCTGGCTGTGTGGGCCTTGGTGCTGGGGGGATGGACCACCCCCTGTGCTAGCGTGCAGGGCAGGTCCAGTCCCGGGGGCTCAGGCACAGCAGGAGGATCGGGCGCCCGGAGTTTCCAATCCCGGGCAGGTGGGGTCGGGAAAAGTAGAGTCCCCGCCGCCCCGGGGGGGGGTGGGGAAGTTTTATTCCCCGCTGCATATCGCCGTTTGGGGACCGGGAAGAGATGGTGTGCAGGTCGGCCTTTGTGGGTCCACGCGGCCCAGTCTGGGGTGAGGTTTCCGGCTGACCCGGGGGAAAAAGGTCCCGATTTCTCCCGGGCGAGCTGGGGGGCTGGGAGCCCCCGGGCTTCTGTTTCTTGGCAGCTTTCCCCATTTCTGATTTTTTGGACGCCTGGAAGGGCCGACGGCGAGGGAGTCAGCAATGTGCTTCCCCACCACCATTGCTAACCACGCCCCCTTTGATGTCATTTCGATTGGAATCGTTCCTTTCCCTTTTTTTCTCCATCCCGGCCCAGCAATTTTGCGTTTCTCCCGGCCAAAAACCTTTCCAACAGAAATTTATCCACAAGATTTAGAATCCAATTTTTCCAACACCCTATAACCTACCTACCTACCCACTGGGGGGGTTAAAAACACTAAAGGGGATTATATATAAAAGCTTGGTGACCCACTTTCCTATGCTAGGAATGTTGGATGCCTGCTTTCAGGGATGGGGAGTCATATAGGCCCCAATAAAATATGTATGTTATAGGTACATAGTTCCCCCAGAGTCTGTAGGTAGGTATATCATGTCCCCCAGAGTCTGTAGGTAGGTATATCATGTCCCCCATAGTCTGTAGGCAGGTATATCATGTCCCCCATAGTCTGTAGGCAGGTATATCATGTCCCCCATAGTCTGTAGGCAGGTATATCATGTCCCCCATAGTCTTTAGGCAGATATATCATGTCCCCCATAGTCTGTAGGCGGGTCCATGTCCCCCATAGTCTGTAGGCGGGTCCATGTCCCCCATAGTCTGTAGGCGGGTCCATGTCCTCCATAGTCTGTAGGCGGGTCCATGTCCCCCATAGTCTGTAGGCGGGTATAGGTCCCCCATAGTCTGTAGGCGGGTACATGTCCCCCATAGTCTTTAGGAAGGTATATATGTACCCTCCAGTTTGTAGGCAGGTATATGACTCCCATAGTTTGTAGACAGTTATACGTCCCCCGGAGTCTATGGGCAGGTGTATCATGTCCCCCAGAGTCTGTAGGCAGGTATATCATGTCCCCCATAGACTGTAGGCAGGTATACGTCCACAATAGTCTGTAGGCAGATGTACATCCCCCAGAGTCTGTAGGCAGGTATATCATGTCCCCCATAGTCTGTAGGCAGGTATATGTCCCCCATAGTCTTTAGGCAGGTGTACGTCCCCTAGAGTCTGTAGGCAGGTATATTATGTCCCCCATAGTCTTTAGGAAGGTATATATGTACCCTCCAGTTTGTAGGCAGGTATATGACTCCCATAGTTTGTAGACAGTTATATGTCCCCCGGAGTCTATGGGCAGTTGTATCATGTCCCCCATAGTCTGTAGGCAGGTATATGTCCCCCAAAGTCTGTAGACAGTTATATGTCCACCATAGTCTGTAGGCAGATATATGCTCCCCATAATTTGTAGGCAGGTATATCAAGCCCCCCTAGTAGGCAGCTGTACAGGCCTGGGCTAAATATAAAAAACTAATGGTAGTCACCTTTCCCCTGCTGAGAGACTCGCTGCTTTCTGTCAACGTGATGACATTTTCACGCCGCCTGTGCTGGATACTCCAGAGGGCCGCAAGCCTGCAGTTTCAACTGTATGCGCTTCCAGAGGAGGTGCATACAGCTCAAAAGATTGACATTTTCCATTCATTTTAAAGTTTTCATCCTCTGACTGGAAGATATAGTAGAAAAGAAGCAATAGTAGTCAGAAATCTTGTAAAACAGATTATGTAAAGCATGTGTAAATCAAGTTATTTTTTTCCAATGCACCTCTCACACATGGGTAAAGGGTTATTTCTGTATTGATAGGATATGTCACAAGTATTCCATAGACTACTCACAAAAAGTTAGGGATATTTTGGCTTTTGGTTAAAATTCCAGGGTGAATATAAAATTTCTTGAAATTTTTTTGGGGATAAACTAAATGAGACAAACTCTTAAACTTAGAATGCATATGTCCAGCTGTTCAATGGCTCAGTACTTTTTGAACAACTTGCTGATAGACTTTACAACAGGTGTTTTGATCTGTGAATTGCCCAATAAATTTAGGGAATCCGTTTGAATTAGGATTTAAACAGTGCACTTCATAATGTTCACATTTTGACATCGTGAGACTAAGACAACACCTTACAGCAGTGATTTTCAACCTTTTTTGAGCCGCGGCACACTTTTTACACTTAAAAAATCCCGGGGCACACCACCAACCAAAATGGCACAAAATGACACTAAAACAGTACATATTATACATATAGGTAATAATATCGATTCTAGCCAGAGATGCCCACCCCTGTAGCCAGTTGACGCCCCCCCTTGCAGCCAGTGATGCCCCCTTGCAGCCAGTGTGCCCCTCTTGTAGCCAGTGATGCCCCCTGTAAGTAATTATAAAATCACAAAAGATTACTCACCTGGGTCCACACGTCCCGGTCCGGAGCTGCTCAGCAGTGGGAGCTGCAGAGCGGTGTAAGCAGCGTGACGTCATCACGTTGCTTACGCTGCACGCAGCTCCCAGGGGGTCTCATCGGCGGCAGAGCTGCCAGCCGAGGAGACCCAGCGTCACAGGGGGCGCGGTGAGAGCTTTGCGCCCCCTGTGACGCTGATACAGGGGAGGAGTCAGGACAGGAACGATTCGTCCCGCCTCCTCCCTGCAGCTGCTGGCTCTGCGCGGCTGTTATAAAACAGTCGCGCAGAGTCAGGGGCGCTCCTCCGGGCGGGCAGGGCGGCCGCGGCGCCCCCGCGGGTGAGCGGAGCCTCGGCGCCCCGGGCGACCGCACGCCCTGCCTGCCCCTAGGAACGGCCCTGAACACACCACAGGGCGCACAATAGTTTGGGGAACTTTCCCCGCGGCACACCCGACCATGTGTCGCGGCTCACTAGTGTGCCGCGGCACACTGGTTGAAAATCACTGCCTTACAGTATTTCGCCACTGCATGGCTTCAAGCAGGATGCTTTCAGACAGAAGTGGCCACTGAGCTTAGAATGTCACAGAGTGTCATCAGTAGGTTGCAACAGAGACTGCAAGAGTCACGGAAAGGCAAATAAGTGGACGCTCTCTGGCTACATCACACACTGATGACCGCTTCATTGTAAATAATGCCCTGCGGAACTGGATGATGAATGCCATATATCTCCAGGCACATTTAAGAGAGGTGAGAGGCACCAAGTGTCATGTCAGACGATTTGTTACCGTTTACATGAGCATGGTCTGCGAACTAGACGACTAGCAAGGGTACGTGCCCACACCACCAGGCACAGGCATTATCGCCTTGCATGGGTTAGGGAGCATTTATGCTGGACAAGGGACCAGTGGCTCAGTGCTGTTCAGGAATGATAGTTGATTCACAGAAATGATGGCCACAAGGATGCTGGAAACATCAAGGAGAGCACTATGCATCTCCCAGGTAAGGTACCAGTCAGGTACCTTTGCAGTTCGTCTAGCATGCAGACCATGCTGATGTAAATGGCTATGAATGGTGTGACAGGACACTAGATTACCTCTCATCTCCCTTCAATGTGCCTAGTGTTTTGTGTGACCTTCATCATCTAGTTCGGCAAGGCATTGTTTACATTGAAGTGATCATCCGTGTGTGATGTAGCCAAAGGACATCCACTTCTTTGCCTTTCTGTGACTCTTCCAGTCTCTCTGTATCTCTGTTGTAACCCGCTGATGACACCCTGTGACACTCTAAGCTCAGTGGCCCCTTCCATCTCAGAGCATCCTGCTTGAAGCCTCACAATGACGAGGTACTGTGGATCAATTGTAAGATGTCATGTCAAAATGTGAACAGCATGATGAGAAGGACTTTTCCTATCCCAATTTAAATTGATCCCCTAAATGTATTGGGCAATTCAGGGATCAAACATCTGTTGTGAATTTTACCATTGTTAGAGATTAGCAAGCTGTACAAAAAGTACTGACACATTGAACTGTTGGACATGTGCATTCTAAAGTTAGAGGGGTTTTGCCAGGAAGTGCCTTATTTGCTAAGAAGCAAAAGTAAACAAGCCATGGCTGAGCTGAGAGAGAGAGAGCACAGAGCCATGCATAAGGGATTGTGTGCAATGTTCACTGAAATAATCACACTACAACTAGTGGATTCTGTATACAAAAGACAACACAGTTTTCCCCAGTCCCTTGAAAGCTTCTTCAGCTCCCTTTCATCAGATAAGAAGTGTGCTCTGCGCAAGCCCGGCCAGCAGCTCTTGTCAGGTCGTATCTAATGCAAGCTTTTAAGTAACTAAGGGTAGCTAAGGCAGCCTGTAGCTCTCTCAGACTGCAATTTTTGTAATCACATATATTTAGAAAAGTGATTAAATACCCATTTTGGAGGATCCCACGTCAACATTACATCATGGCAAAACCCCTTTAAGAGATCCTCTCATTTAGTTCATTTTAAAAAAAAATTAAGAAATTCTATGTTCATCCTGAAATTTCAACCAGAATCCAAATATCCCCAATAGAATATAGAGTACTGCACAAGCACAATCTAGTCTCCATTCTGTATGGAGACTTTTGGTGACCCGTTCCCAGGGCAGGCATCAGCAACAGAGGACAACAGTACAAGCAGTACAAGAACTGTATATGAACTTCTTGATTTACAACTGCTAATTTTGATAACATCAGGGTGCTACATACTTATTATTATTATTATATATCTGGGTTGCTGTCATTTGTGTGCCAGGGCTGATATCAATACCCAGTTCAGCCCTTGATGTGCCTGGTCATGTAGCTACTTTTTGCTTTGACAAATACATCAAACAGGGGGCTCTTTATGAACTTAGTACCTAGATCAGTATAGGAGTTATAAAAGTAATTTCTATGTGTTGGTCCATACAACCCAGTTGAGGATTGTTTTTAGTACATTATAAAAATAAAGTTGGGCAAAATATTTGTGTTCTGGGATGTGTGGGCCATTACACCACCATCACTTTGGTTTTCTCCTCTCCCCATTCGTCAAAATGGAGCGTCTCTTAATGGTAGTCACAATACTTCTATCCCTTTAATCCTGAAACTTGCAATCTCTACTCTATTTTCCAATTGCCCAGTAGCCACACCAGTCCCTAGCCTTTTAGTGAAACTTGGGTTATCTGCTCTCCCATTTTACTCAAAAGTCAGAGGAACCCCACCATTTCCCTATTTGCCCACAAATCTCTCCCATTAAATTTTAAAATTCTGTGCTTCTCTCTTCTTTCATTTCCCCAGAGTCGGGGGACCCCGCACTTCCCATGCCACACGGTGGTGGCCCTTAATGAAACGAAAATTATTTTCAATTTTTTGATGGGACCCCTTTAAAAAGATTCATTTGGTATTAAAAAATAAATAAAAACTTTTTAAAAATTTTTTAATTTTTTAGGGCACCATCTTTTTAACAGTTATTTTTCTATATTTTTGGACACTGAAAAAATTTTTTTTTTTTGTCGGGTTTCTGAAACTTTTCAAGTTACGTATTAATGGACAAAAAGTCAGATTTTTGTTTTCTTTGGGGTTCCCAATTAATTGGATAAAGGGGTTTAAACGTTTTCAGTCATTAAAATGCGTTCCTTTTTTTAAAAGGGGCCAAAAGTAATTAAAAATACTTAAATAATTGAAAATAAAAATGCTAATTTTAATATTGGCTTAAAACCCCTTTTTTGGCAATGACTGCCTGAAGTCTTGAAATCAGGAATCACCGACGCTGTGTTTCCTCCTTTTTTTTGCTCTGCCCGGTTTTCTGCGTGGTTTTATTTGCGTTTGTTTTTGGGGTCTTTCTGTTTGAAATTTGTCTTTAACAAGTGAAAAAAATGCTCAATTTGGGGTTTAGATCAGGGAGACTTGGCCCCTTCAAGAATATTCCATTTTTTTATTTAATAAAATCCGCGTTGCTTTGGCGTTATGTTTTGGGTCATGTTCATTTGTAATGAAACGTCGACAAACGTTTGGCTGCATTTTGGTGGATTTCGACCAGTTGTCTTGATTAACTCCAGGTATACGGTTCAATATCCCCAAATCTCCATAAAGAGAAAATGTTAACGATTTCATTGAAATTTTTCGGATCATGGCCCCAAAGGGGCTTAAGGGTTTGTGTGGAATTAATGCTGTATTTCTGTCATAAATTTGGGGCCCCGTCAAGGTTGTGACAGTTTGCCCTCTACCACTTTTTGTCGTTTAAACTGATGGAGTACTCCAACGTTTAATTCGTCTGTAGCACTTTTCGGGACTGCAAAACAACCCTTTTCCTCTCTAGCATTTTTTTGTCTCTGTTTCTCGATTCTTTTCATGTAATTTGTATCTTTTTCTTCCAAATTTCTTTTTTTTTTCTCAAACTTTGTCAACACCTCCCATTTTTCCTGGCCCGTTCATCTCCAAGAAATTTTAAAAACCTTGCCCTCATTTCACGCTCTGCTGGGGATATCAAAAAATTTGTCTAAGGGGGGCATTTAATTCTTCCCCGTTTCTTCAGATTCAGGGACATGTCTAAAAACTGTCTGGCTAAGACTTTTCGTTGCCCTTTGCAAAAAAATCGGTTTCCCCTTTCATTTCATATAGAGCTTTAAAAAAATGAAAGGAGGCTCGATGGTTGCTGTGGGAAACAAGAAAAGTCTTGCCAAGACAGTTTTCAAAAATGCCCCCCTCAGTTTTTTTTTTTTTTTTTTTTCAGCTTGTCATTTCTTTAAAGGGGAAACCTTCCATTTTTAAAACCCATGTTTTGTCGTACGGGGGATGCCTCCTTTAAACTCAGACTCAAGAACGTTTTTTGGTTAAATAAGCTGCATCACAAATGTCTGTTTTGCATTTTTTCCTGGTTAGGTGTGGGGGGGCCTTTTAGCGGAAGGGCATATCAATTCTTATTCCTGTTACAGGGACATGATGCTGAAGTAATAGAACGTGACATAATTCTTTTGGGTGGCGGTTTAGTTTGAAGACAAACATTTTTTACAAAAGCCACAAGTCTTAGATTTGACATACTGCCAGTGCTTTTTTGATGTTTTATTTTTTAAAATTACAAAAAACGAAAAAAGGATGTCTCTAAAGGAAAAAACTTCCGAAAACAAGACGATACCCAAAGTCCCTCCCCCTTTTTAGTAAAAAAAAAAATCATGTTCTCTACTTCTTTCCCCTTCCCCCGTAGTCACAGGGAGCCCCCTTTAAATTAGTGTTCGTTTTATCTGACATTATTTTCCCCTTCCACATATGCAAAGCAATTTTGCATGGTGGGGCCCTTTTGTTTGGAGGAAAACTCATGCCGCCCCTGTCAGTGTGCATGTGTTTTTGCATTGGTCTTTCCAAAAGGTGCCAAAAAATTTGAATAAGTTGGATAACCGAAAATTTTGAAAAGATCACTTAAGAGTTTTTTCCCAGCTGTTTTACAGAACCCGGCAGCTTAAGACTCAACTTTTGGGTTGGTGGGTGGGTTTTAGAGGATTGGATAACAACTTGTATTCCTGTTACGTGACATGAAATGCTGAGATTTATAATCTTTTTTTACAAGACTACAAAGGGTTTTTGCAGGGGCGTTTTAGGGTCCTAAAAAAAATGCGGGGCCGGGCCCCTTTTTGTTTTTTGGGTAGGGCTGGGGGTTAAGACTTTTTACGCCTCTTTTTTTAATTGGAGGTTTTTTTACGGAAAAACCTTCTGTTCTGTCATAATTTTCTGCACTCCCACCAGCCGTCCATTCCCCCCCGCAGTCACTGACGTAAAAAACCAATGACAAATTTACTTTTTCAGAAATTTCAACCCCTTAATGGGCTTTTACCCTTAAAAGTCACCCAAAACATACACCCATAATGGGAAATTACCGACAATGATTGTTACTAAAACCTCCCCAAAACCAAGACCCAAAACTATTTTTACTAAGGATCAAATAATCCTTCAGGGCCCCAAAGTGACTTTCCTGTACACAGGTTGATTACATATACCACGCCTTATGCCATTTAAATGGTGTTCTAGTGTATGTAGCGCTCTGCAGACTTTTTAATGGT
>JAODAL010071079.1:0-15671 GCA_025379985.1 Phyllomedusa bahiana
CATGGTTGATCTAATCTGATCCCTTAGGATTGGTGTGTGGAAATCCTAGCGGATCCACCCCCTGTTTCTTTTTTCCAAAAGGGTTTAAATCTCTCCACTTTTTAGATGGACAAAAAGTTCCCCTTTGGGGGGAAACCTAGGGCCCCCACTTTTCTTGACTCTACCTTTCCCCCCTTTGGGCTCACAAAAAGCCATCAGTTTTTTGGGAACGGTGCAGGTCCACTATTTTGAAAAGGAGAGGGACTGCAGACCAACAACTTGGACAGGGGAAATTGGTCAGTTTTTACACCGTAGGATTTTGGATGCATACTGTTGTCTCTTGGTAATCGCCTCGGGTGAACGCCCTGCGGGCATGATGAGTGGCAAAAGGAGAAAGGGGGGCAATCTGGACTGGAGATGATAAAGAAAGACAAAACCATTTCCCTTTTGGCAGAGGTGGTGGGTTTTGACTGCCTGAAATGGGATGCGGGCCAAATGGGTGTGCTGCTGTTAAATGGGGCAGGATGGCCCCAACCACATTGAGCACTTTCCCCCAACCCCCATGGATGGTGACGCTGCATATGTTAAATTTTAAGGGCCATGGTCCCAAAACATTGGGACCCCGGGCCCACACTTCATTTTTCTCCCCCCACAAATTCTATAAAATATCCATGTATTTCAAAGGGGGTTTTTCCCCCTTATAATTGAAAAAAGTAACTTTTTTGGCACGGGAAAAAACAATACCCAAAAAATTTAAAAACCCTTTGCCTGAAATTGCAGTTTGTATGTTTTGGGGGAAAATCCCAAAGCTGATTTTCAAAGATATTTTCCCCCAAAAATAAGTGAAAAAAGAAACCTTTGGCACAGAGACAATATCCCAAAAGCCCTAAAACTAGTTTGAAATTGGAGATGTGTGAAAATTTTAAAAGAAATACACACACTGTTTTTCAAAGATAGCCCAAAACACAAAAAGGGTGGAAAAATTAACTTTTTGTATTTTAAAATTATCAGGGGTTTAAAAACAAAACGGGTTCTGTCAAAAACAAATAGAATCATTGTTTACGGTGAAAAAGGGAGTGGCTTTTTTTGACGTAAAGGGGGGGATTTTGGCCCTCTGCTGTTTCTTTCAGCTGGTGGACATTACTCTGTCAGGCTGCATTCCCACTTCAAAAAAATTTGGGTTTGGTTTTTGCCCCTGTAACTTCCCAGAAAAGTAAAGTGTGAACAATTCAAAAAGCACCCCTTTTCATCTGCTGTCATACAAAAAACCCCCACAATTGTTACAGTACCAAACCATGCCCCCCTATGCATATTTTTTGCATGGCAAAATGTTTTAAAACACCTTACGGTTTTCTCTGCACCGGGTTAAAATTTGTTGTTTTTTAATGTGATTCACGAAAAAAAAATTCTGAATGAACCAAAATTTTTTGGGGAAAAATTCAAAGAATCAGCCGAATTTAAAATTGTTGGGGAAATTTATCTTCTTACCCCCTGATACAAAATTAATAATTTTTTCTGGGAAAAACCATTGTTGAACTTTTAAATTTTGGGAAGGGGTTAAATTAGTTCGGGAAAGCCCCCAATAGGGTTTTTGCCCAAAAGAATACAAAAAAAAGTTTCAAAAAAAGAAGCGGGTTTACAAAATTTACAGATAAAGGAAACCCTTAACATAAACATCAGAAAAAAAGGCGGGGGGGAAAGGCTGGAAATCACTTTCTTTTTTAAAGGGAAACAAAGATCGTTTTTGGAAAAAAACCTGGGGGCCCAAAAAAGAGCCATTTATCCTGGCGCATTCATGAATCTGGTTTCAAGATACAGTGTCTTATGAAAATCCATTGAATATATTGTATCCTGAGGCCACTGTAACTATAGGGAGCACTGTACATTACAAATAAAAGCTTGCCAGTTTTTAAAAAAAGCTTAAAAGTGTTTTTCCACCTTTAAAAACCCTTTTTTTTTGGTTTTAAATAAACTGTGTTGGGTTAATATCTTCATATTTTCAAAAAACACCCCTATTTTTCTGATACAAGGCCTCAAATCCATGTTAGTATTTTTTATTACGTGGACAAAAAAAAGTTCAAAAAGCCACCCCTTTTTTTAAACTTAGGGTTAATCATGAAAATCTTTAAAAACGAGGCAACTAATCCCTACTTAAAAAAAGTTTAAACCTTAATAAGCTTTAAAAATTTAAAACCTTCAAATTAAAAAAGGGCTTTGGTTTTTACTTCCAAAAAATGGTGGGGGCAAAAATAGGGGTTTTAAAAAGTTTTCTATGGGCCAGTTGCAAGACAGAACAACCTAAAAGAAAGGGATGTGATGGCTATGGTTACCTTTCAATAAACTTTGTATTTTTTTTATTAAATTTCATTTTTGTTTATTTCAGCAGGGGCCCTTCCCTTTAGAAATGTTGCTGGTTTTCTTCTGCAACCTACATATTATCACATGTGCTATAGACCACTCTGTCCCATTCAGATCCACATTTCAAAGCTCTTGAATGGGTTCTCTGGGCCTGCTTGCTTTACTAGTAGTTTTTGAACTTTCACTGAAATAACCAGGCCCAGCAAGATCAAGCAAGGAAAAAAGGCAGGGACCACGGACCACAAACCCACAAAATGACAGTCTACAGCCCTAATAATTAATGCTAATCAATTTGCTTTGGATGGGCAACAGAGCTGATTCAGATAGTTGGACTAAGGTATCCAGGCCCCTTTTCACAGGTCATGTGCCGGCACACAGAATGGGGGAAAATGTTCCAGGCTATTTAAGGTTGTGTGGACACTTCATAGCTAATAAGAAATTCTTAAAGGGGTTTTACCACTAAGTAAAATTGACGTGGGAAGCTTGCAAATTCAATAATAAACATTTTCACCATTCATTATTATTAAAAATTCTCTATCATTTTTAGATGTTACCTTAGTGCTCCATAGTGTACAGCTCATCTCCTAGAGAATCTGATTAGTGACGAGAGCTCCTCAGTCCTGGCCACAGATGCACAGATATCACCCCTCTTTCAGGTAGCAACTGTCAGTATCTTGCCTGCTTCCCTCAATAATGTGCATTAAGAAAAAAAATCCACACTTGGTACTTGTAGGGAGTTGAACCTAGGACTCCTATGCTGAAAGGCCGAAGTGCTAACCACTCAGCTACAGTTTAGCTACTTATAACTCTTTACAGAAACATACCTTTGTTTGACTAGAGTGAGCACACTTTGGGGAAAGGCATGGTGATATCAAGCCTGCTGGGTCACATGATATGCAGTTCAAACAAGTCATACACGTGCCCCCTTTTGAACACACTAAAAGCTGAAGCAGGACAAATCAGGAATGAAATGTTTCTAAGAGCATGATAGGATAGAGAAGCTATATACAACCTTATATATCACTCTGTGATATATAAGGTTGTATGATAGAGGACGAGAAGCTGAGCTCTGTGATATATAAGGTTATATGATAGAGGAGAGGAGCTGAGCTCTGTGATATATAGGGTTATATGATAGAGGAGAGAAGCTGAGCTCTGTGATATATAGGTTAATGAAGAAGAGAATCTGAGCTCTAGGATGATATAGGATTATATGATAGAGGAGAGAAGCTGAGCTCTGTGATATATAGGGTTATATGATAAAGGAAGAGAAGTTTAGCTCTGTGATATATAGGATTATATGATAGAGGGGGAGAAGCTGAGCTCTGTGATATATAAGGTTATATGATATAGGAGAGAAGCTGAGCTCTGTGATATATAAGGTTATACGATAGAGAAGCTGAGCTCTGTGATATATAAGGTTGTATGACAGAGAAGTTCAACTCTATGATATATAGGATTATATAATTTGAAGCAAGATCTCTGAGTAAAATGTAGGGTAAATTCTGATAGGACACATTAAGAGACAGTGAAAGTCCTGCAGACCCCGCCCACATACAGTGATTGACAGCTTTTCTTTTATCAGTGTGCATACAGAGCTAACTGTCAATCACTGTCTTTGGGTGGTGTAAACAGGATATTTGCTTTCTCTCTAAGGATTTTCTTTGCTTTTTACTCAGAAATCTTGCTCCAAATCATATAAACCTAAATATTACAGAGCTCAGCTTCTCTCCCTCTACCACATCCTGATCCAAGATAGGGCAGCATAAACCACCAGACTGGTTTGCTTTAACCTCTGGGAAAAAGGAGCACTGCCGCAATGAGTGATTTAGGAGATAACAGTACATTAGTAAGTTGCCTTGTTTTGCATATTAACACCAATCCACACAACTTTCTCAGTTTCCTGTCATTACACGGTGTAGGTCCCTCTGTTTTTGCTATAGGACCCCATGGATTCTGGGTACACCCTGCTTTGTTTATAGTGCATTTAATATTGCACTATAGACTTTAATGTTACATCTTACTGCATAAAAATCAGTGATGAAAAATGGCAAGAAAGAAACATAAAAAAACAAACAAATAGTGAAATGCAATGTGCCTGACACCAGCCTCAATGTACAGGTTCTTGGTCCTGGCCTGGTTCTTTCCAGTTCAGTACTAACAGGAATCTGTGAAGAGTGCATTGCCAATAGTGATGTAACATTGCCAGTTGCAGTCAATTATTCCTTGCCTTTCCACTGTCTCTTTTCTATTGTTCAGTCGCAGTACATTTGGATGTTATACTTTGCCACCTAATGGAAAAATCCATTTTTCCGCCAGTGTTTTCTGACTTGTAACAAAACAAATAGATGGGCTATGTCAATGCTGTTATTTTTTAAGTATTACTATTTTTGTCTATGTGAATATTTAATTCATCACCTGTTCTGGGAGTAAGGGGAAGGGCGCAGATACAGTATTTAATTAGGTGCCTTATAGAGGTGGGTGCACGTACAGCACATAGGTGCTTTATAGTGGTGGCTACAGATATAGTATGTACATAGGTGCTCTGAAGAGGTAGGTACAGATACAGTATGTACATAGATGGTCTATAGAGGTGGGTGCAAGTACAGTATGCACATAGGTACTTTATAGAGATGGGTGTAGATACTGTATATACATAGATGCTCTATAGAGGTGGGTACAGGTACGGTATGTACATAGATGCTCTATAGAGGTGTGTGCAGGTACAGTATGTACATAGATGCTCTATAGAGGTGGGTACAGGTATGGTATGTACATAGATGCTCTATAGAGGTGTGTGCAGGTACAGTATGTACAAGATGCCTATAAGGTGGGTACAGGTAATGGTAAAGTACATAGATTTTCTATAGAGGTGTGTGCAGGTACATATGTACATAGATGCTCTTTTAGGGTGGGTGTAGGTACAGTATGCACATAGGTGCGTTATAGTGGTGGCTACAAGATATAGTATGTACATAGGGGCTCTGAAGAGGTAGGGGGCAATACAGTATGTACATAGATGGTCTATAGAGGTGGGTTCAGGTACAGTATGCACATAGGTACTTTATAGAGATGAGTGTAGATACAGTATGGATCTACAGATAGTGAACAGATAGAGAACAAATGTCTCCATATATACACAAATAGTAAGGAAATCATCAAAAAACTGGAAAAAAGGCAAACCGCTTAAATAGAAAATGGAAATATTCTGATCCTGTGTGGAATAGGATCTTCCAGATAGTCCAGACAGTACAGAGATCCCATGTCAGGTGTATTGATAGCAAGGAATGCATGCGTGGAGTATGCTGTCTTGATTGACCTGCAACCTGTCTTCCACTTTTCATTGAAAGATACATGGGTTCTTTAAATCAATCACCCCAAATTTATGCCACAAGTATATATTTTGTTTTGAGACTCAATGAATTTCACCCCTCTTTATTATTGATTGTATGCGGTCTTCATGATCTGGTTGTGTACACAGCAGGGGCTGTCGTTCTCCTAACAGGTACCATATTTAGCCTATCCATTCATATGGTTTTAAGTGTTTTTAGGATTTGGGATTTGTGATGTCTATACATATTATATTGTTGTTACAATAAAGAATTTTCTGGGAGTGCAGCATTTTTGTATGCCTTTTTGTACTTTTTAGATTTATTACCACTATGATAAATGTGACACATTTTAAGGGTTTTTGTTTCACCACACTGTTTTTGTACTTACACTGTCTCCTCAGGCTGTGGGGGGTTTTATAGCAGTGATTAGCATATTCAATTTCTAGGGAGCCCTTACTCTGACAGCGCAGGAGAGTGTTATCTGTAACAAGATTACAGATAAAGCCATGCTTTTCAGTCCTCACAGCACCTGGACCATTTGTTTAATGAAGCTAATCTTGTTAGATATAATTAGTTTACCTTAATCTCAGTCTGTCAGTGGGTTGACATCACTCCCCACTCTCAGCTAATCAGATAACAGAAGTCCGTCTGGTATGCAGGTAACCATAAAAAAATCTTTGTGCACTCAGAGAGCTCATAAAAGATGCTCTTGTATCATGACTAAAGTATTAGACAATTTTGACAGACTTGCCCCAATGTCCGTCTCTATGTAATGCATGGACTTGCCAGATATGCGAGAGCAGGAGATCTGCTCTGGCCATAAAAGTGTTCCCTAGTGGGTGGCATGCCTCCATCTGATTACATTTTAAGAACCTAAAACTGGTGATCCTTGTTAGGTCTTGTGATTCCATCATTGCTCATTGGCACTCGCTCTGTACAAGCCTAAATAGTCAATAGACAGAGCACCCATAAAGGATATAGTCGTGTGATTATGTCACATGACTACATGAACGTGGTGTAACAATGACTACTTTTACCGTCGTCAGTATTGTTTACATACAGCAGTGGATATTGTATAGCATTGACCGGGGTCATTATCAGTAATGACTTTATAGTTTATATTCTGAGTGTCAGCTCATTTCTTAAAAATGTAATTCCTTAAAACGTCTTTCTAAGGTGTGTCCAGCTACCACATTATCTACATGAATCCTGACTACCTTAGAAGCTAAAAAAGGAAGCAAGAACATTTGCTTCTCCAAATGAATTGATTGACACAGTTCAAACTTTGTCCTGCCGCTCCAGGCATCATTAATAATGGAAGGGAGCTGGTAAATATTTTACACTTTACCTTAAGATCAGGTTACCTGGTAGACAGTGAGTACCTGGACTTCTCCTCGATGCTTATCTGGACTTGCAGTATTGATTATACCATAGTTCTCATGGTAATAGGGCTAGAAAAGTGCAAATGCTGAACAAAAGTTTAATATTTATTGATTACACCAATTAAACAGATTGTGAATAACATAGTGGTGAATTTTGGACAATTGCAATTTTTGTGTATATATTTCAGAAACATTTGTAGTATAAAAAAAGAAAGTAAAGTAACATTTGTGTCATGTTATCATTAAATTATTGCTTATGTCACAATTGAAAGATGAAAAAAACAACCAAGAGAAACATTATGTCACGGATACCCCTGCGACCCTCGTCCCGGGTCGCGGGCGCATTCGTGCCCCCATGCCAAGCGGCGCCCCGTCCCTCATGTCGGGTCGGGAGTCCGCTCGCCCGGCTGCCAGCGCTCAAGCACACTTACCCGGCCACGCTCCTGCTCCGTCCGTCTCTGTCCCGCGGCGCGCGCGGCCCCGCTCCCTAGGGCGCCGCGTGGGCCCGGGAGGTGAAGTTTAAAGGGACAGTGCACCGGTAATTGGCCATTACCGGACACTGCTCCTATTTAAAGCCGGCCTCTTCCTGGCAGACTTGCCGGATCTTTAGTGCTCATAGCCTATCGAGAAAGCGTTCCAGAAGTCTTGTCTTGTCTACCGTGTACCGAACCACTTACCTACGTTCCTGACCACGAATCTCTGCCGCTTGCCCTTACCTCCTGCCTGTCCCCGACTACGAGCCTGTCTGACGAATCTGTACCTCGCCTACCCTTGGCCACCACCGCAAGCAAGTCCCGCCAGTGGAAGCGACCTGGTAGTTCTCCGCCGCAGCAAGTCCATCCCGCTTTGCGGCGGGCTCTGGTGAATACCGGGACCTACTTAGACTCCGCAACCTGGCGTGGGCTTCCACCATCGCCTGCGGTGATCCAGCGGATCCACTACCAGACCGTTACACATTATATGCAACGGCCCCTTAATATACAGTACTCAATATACATAATGAAAAATAAAGATTAAAGAGAATGAAGCAGATACTAATCCAGGTAAAGCACGTCCATATAACATCAGAAAGAGCTGCTGGAAGCTGCAAATCACTTTGTATTGTAAGGACAGAGTTTCTTTGGGTCATGGACTTTATAAACAATGTACCAGAAAAAAAGAATAATGGGGCCCTCACCCAGGGGCGTAGCTACAGGGGGTGCAGTGGTAGCAGTCGCTCCCGGGCCCAGCAGCCTAAGGGGGCCCAAAAGCCCCTCTGCCACATAAGAAGATACCAGCATTGTAAATGGTGCATGGTAACTGGGGGGCCCATTTAACTTTTTGCACCAGGGCCCAAGAGCTTGAAGTTAGGCATCTGCCCTCACCTGTTGCCCAAAGGAGCCTCTCAACCTGAAACTTGTAAAGGGAGGACATGTCCCGCACTGTCCTGTAGAGATTCCACTAGACCGACAATCATTGTATGCGCCTCACTAGTACATGTAAGAGCAGGGGTCTGTGCGGTCCTGGTCTATTTGGTAATGGTCTCCACTCCTTTTACAGCAACCCTTGTTGTATATTACTATCGGTCATACTGTTATTTCTGATTAAATGGATATACATGCTGATGGGGGTTACTAATTACTGCGTTTGATGTAGATACCCATTTCTATGGTTTAGGTCTTAGGACATTTATCAGATGTACTGATTATATGCTGTGTTATTATCTCAACATTAGTGGTGCTGTATATTAGATGGAAATCAGATTAGAAAACTTGGTAAAATGACAACTATTATTATGTATTTACTGGACCTTTGACTTTGGACTTGCAGTTTGTATTTGGGGTTCTCTTGTGTGTTTTTTTTTAAATCATGTACATTTGATATGAATAAAATTTTTATTTTTTTTAGTGGGACTATATACTCTCTTTATCTATTTATTTTTGCTTTGAACAAATGGAGAGTGGTCTAATCAACGATATTAAATATAATTGGAAATCTGGACGTTCTTTGACATTACCGTACTGTACTGTAGAGAGGCGCCACTAGACCCCCAATCACTGCATGCACCTCATAAATACATGTAAGAGCAGTACATGATATATAGTACCGCACTGTACTGTAGAGAGGCACTATAGCTCGCCAATCACTGTATGCACTACACTGATACATGTAAGAGCAGTACAGGATATGTAGTACTGCACTGTACTGTAGAGAGGCGCTATAGACCGCCAAACACTGCAGGGACTTCACTAGTACATGTAAGAGCAGTACACAATATATAGTACTGCACTTTACTGTAGAGAGGTGGTCCTAGACCACCAGTCACTGCATGCACTTCACTAATACATGTAAGAGCAGTACACTATATAAAGTACCGCACTGTACTGTAGAGAGGCGCTACTAGACCACCAATCACTGCAGGCACCTCACTAGTACATGTAAGAGCAGTACACGATATATAGTACCGCACTGTACTGTAGAGAGGACCTAATAGACCACCAAACTCTGCATGCAACTAACAAGAACATGTAAGAGCAGTACACAATATAAAGTACCGCACTGTACTGTAGAGAGGCGCTACTAGACCACCAATCACTGCATGCACCTCACTAATACATGTAAGAGCAGTACAGGACATGTAGTACCGCACTGTACTGTAGAGAGGTGCTATAGACCACCAATCATGTGCATGCACCTCACTAACACATGTAAGAGCAGTACAGGACATGTAGTACCGCACTGTACTGTAGAGAGGCGCTACTAGACCACCAATCACTGCATGCACCTCACTAATACATGTAAGAGCAGTACAGGACATGTAGTACCGCGCTGTACTGTAGAGAGGCGCTATAGGCCCCCAATCACTGCATGCACCTCACTAATACATGAAAGAGCAGTACAGGACATGTAGTACCGCACTGTACTGTAGAGAGACGTTACTAGACCACCAATCACTGCATGCACCTCACTAATACATGAAAGAGCAGTACAGGACATGTACCACAGTACTGTATCACCAATCACTGCATGCACCTCACTAATACATGAAAGAGAAGTACAGGACATGTAGCACAGTACTGTATCACCAATCACTGTATGCACCTTAGAAATACAGATATTTTATAAGTGAAATGTTCATGATAATGGGCCGGATTTTCCATTCAATCACATGAGCCGCAGATCAGCAATGTCTGACATTGTACGGGGAGTGTGATTTCAAGGTACAATGTCCAAAGAAAGAGCATTTTATGTTGTATATTGTATCCTGAGGTCATTGTAACTGTGATTACTGCACTTTTCATGCAATTTATTTTCTAGTGTGCTGCTTATAACCCCTATGGGAAGACTTTCCATTAGATTTTTATGCAAAGATTTGGATCAGTTCAGTCAGAAAATTAGTATATCTGAGCAAAAATGTTGTGTGATAAGTCCTGGCTTGCAGTTAGCCTTCAAATCTTCCAAAAGTGTTTAGTGGTGCTGAAGTCATGACACGTCATTGGGGTTAGGTCACTATCTTCCAGATAAAACTTTGGTAATTTTTATGGACCTGGCTTTTTGCATGGGGATATTGTCAAAAGAATTGGCCTTGACCAAGTCCTTGGCACAAAATTGTTGTTGTTGTTTTGTATAGCTGTCAGAATTTCCCTCATCATTACTATGGGGCACACACCAAAGCCTAAAAAGCAGCCCCAGACTACCAGTGTAAACTATTCAGTTACATTTAGGTAGAAAACCATCTTCTTATTGTAAAGATGGCCTTCTATGACCATGTTTGAAGGCTACTAAGCTTTTCAGTATGGACCATTCTACGGTTGATGTTTGTCTTTTGGGATGTACCAGAAACTACATAGGCTTGGGATTTAGAATATTAATCTGTTTTCCCTTACTCCTGTCAGAAGTACAGTGATGGGGATTTCTCCACCCTGCGGACTGATAGGGCAGATGGAAATTTGAGTGAGCCTACCACTTTATTAACGATGATCCATAACTGTACCCTCTTGTGTTATTTTTCTGTACAGACTTTCTAGAGTAGGTGAGTGAGCCTTGTGCTGCTCATAAGACCCAGGGAAAACAGATTTACATTCTAAATCACAAACCTCCCTTACATCCTTGACACAGCACAATGATGGAGGAGATCCGCTAGTGTCTTCTGAGGACTTCTGTGGAATTCTGTTGTGCTGAATAAAGGTTTCAGGAAGAATACTTATCATTTCCAGGCAGTTTGATCCACCTGCCCTAGTTTCAGAAAAAAAACACAATGGGGTGAAGTCAGGGGTCATCCTTTAAAGGGATTTATCGCTTCATCAGTTCGCTCCCAAGTCAGTGTGTTTGTTTGAGATCAGTGGGAGGGGATAGCACATCCATGCTCTTCCCCACCCCCTCTCTGTCTGAGTCCACATGTCACTGTGTCGTTCCTCTCCCTATGCAGGCTTATTTTGTAAGAGCTGTATGTTTACATAGCACAGCCCTGCATTCAGTCTAGACAGTCTTCTATTAACTCAGAGCACTGATCTCTTCTCCTCTCACAGCTGGAGGTTTGTTACAGTTGAATCCAGTCTTCTCTGAACTCATCCAGGGCAGCACAGATCTGTCTCCTTTCTATGTTTACACGAAGGAGCATTAGGCACCGAGCACAATTCTGCTGTTTTCTGATTGTAGAAGCAGCTGCAGTGTTACTGTGGAGCTGCTGGCTGTGCAGAGTGAAATGCTCCCAGCCTCGTATTCTGAGTGAGAGAGGCAGGAAGCACGCTCCCGTGAATACAACCGGGGGCCAGACAGAATGTAAATTAGTAGAGCCGTCAGCCAATGAAATGAAAGGAGGAGGAATCCGACCCGCACTGGGGAACAGTGTTTACACAAAACGAAGATAAGGGAGACTGTGAAGAGACAGCTTTGCAAATGACATCCAATTGTAAAGTTGCTTGTTTTCACTGTCCTCTTATTCTGAAGGCCATTTAATGTAATGATACAACCCCTTTAAAGAGTGGTAGGCTCAATCTGCCCATAAGTCCATGGGGCAGAGTAATCCGCATCATTGCACTGCTGTTAGGTTGTAAAGAAAACAGTGTTTTCTCAATTAACCATATTGTTGGATTCTCTGCATTCCTGAATGGGAGCTTTCTGATGAGTAGATTACAGGTCTGTTGGGATTTTATCTCCAGTGAATGAGCCTGCAGAATTCAGACTGTTTTCAATAGTTTATTCTCCATACATAGCAGAAAAACAGTTCTCCAGGAAAAGAAACGGATTCTCTAATGCCATGTATGGAATTATGATTTTACCCAAGTACTCATTTAGGGAGGCCAGCTGCTGAACAACCCTCTTGTATCGTATTCCTGTGACCCATAAATCCCCCCTCTCTGTACATTATCAGTTAGATGGAGCCCTATATCAGCTTTCTATCATTTATGTTTAACACTTGTACGGCTATGTCTCCACTGCACACATTTTCAGTTGTTTTTTTCAGTGCTTTTCGTTTTCTAAAACTGCTGAAAAAATTACTGAAAATAGATCCCATAGACTTTAATAGTAAAAACATTCTGTTGTTTCCATGGAACATTTTTTTCTGCTCATGTTTGCTGCTGGTTGTTTTCTGAAACATGTTGCAGAAAACGACAGAGCAAGGCAGAAAATTTACTATTGGAGTCTATGTAAATTGCCGGACGTTTGGTGCGTTTCTTTGTGCATCTATTTTGCAGAAATCCATAGCAAATATAATGCTGTGCGTTACTGCAAAACAAAAGCGCCAAAAACCACAAAGCTGCCTGGGGTTTTGACAGGGGAGTAACAAAACCTTTTAGGGTTTTTTTTCAGTGATTTTTTTTTTTCCCCAAAGCCGGTAGACCTAACCCCCACGTTCACTATTATGTAGGACTATCCCAATATCCATTCACATAGGAGTTCTATAGTATTATGGTTCTAACTGTAAGGAATTCTTGTCTTTACAGGTAGAATTGTAGTTTTTCAGCCATAAAGCATGGTTTTATGCCTCTTGCGGGGCACTTGAAGTGAACGCTGGCTCCATTTTATGGCGTGAGCCAAAACTTTTTGTTCAGTGATCAGATTTTTACAGTTTATATGATTTTGGAATATTTTCTGCTTGCTAAGATATAAGGGCATCACTTGGCCCTTTCCAGATAAGAATTGTCTTTTTCCTGGAATGGAACTGATTTTTTATTTTTTTATTTTTTTTTTTTTATTTAAACCTAATTCATTCTCTTGTTTGACTGTTATGTCTCAATGTATTGTGAATTAGATATCTACATTGTCTAAAGCTGGGGTATAAATCCTTTGGCGCTATAGGTTAATTTTAATAATCAGATGAGTTTGATGAATTTCTGACATTGTGAACTCAGAACTCACCTATAGGAGGTAAAGTTGAAAGATTAAAGCCTGCTGAGCCAAGCTTCCTTCAAGAATAGCAAGTAGTTTGGTTAAAGGTGCCTATGGGGAGGTACAGTATATGTGTGGATAAGGCTATTCATCTCAAATTGTGTGTGTAAGCCAGATACCTAATGAGCAGCAGCTGCAGCTATTATCCATGGCTGTCTGAGCATGAAAATAGATCACTTGTCTCTTTTCTTGAAAGGGTGAATCATCAAAATTGAACTCGTCAGTTTGTTCTCACAACTTGATATGTGATAAGTTAGTGATTTAGGTTTGTCGTATTTTTTCAGGGCAGGGCTGAGGGCATGCATTAGATTTTATCATGTAGTCTTTGCTGTAGAGTTTCAGTGGAAATGCTCTGCTACATGCAGCCTTACCCTTGTACTTAAAAGGAACCTGTCACACTTAACATGCAGTATGATCTGGCAGCAGCATGTAATAGAGCAAGAGGAGCTGAGCAATTTAATGTATAGTTTTGTGGGTAGAGATACAGCTTCACGATTCAGAACTTGCAAAGTTGCAATTCATTTATTTAAATGTCTGCTTTTTTCTGTTAAGGAGTCCAGTAGGCAGTCTTAACAGTGATTGACAGGTTTTCTTGTAAGAGTGTGCATACAGAGATAGCTGTCAGTCACTGATAAGACCGCCCAATGGACTCCTTAATCAAAAATAAGCAGAAATTTAAATGAATACATTGCAATTTCTCCTGAATCTTTCCCAACAAAGCTATACATCAATCTGCTCAGATTCTTCTGCTCTATAACATACTGCTGACAGATTAGATAGCATATT
The DNA here is from genome assembly GCA_025379985.1 of Phyllomedusa bahiana. Classification (NCBI taxonomy): domain Eukaryota; kingdom Metazoa; phylum Chordata; class Amphibia; order Anura; family Hylidae; genus Phyllomedusa; species Phyllomedusa bahiana. The sequence continues at coordinate 14,210 of JAODAL010071079.1, forward strand.
CCATTTGAGTTTCCTTTTAAAGGGGTTTTCTCACTACGAAGGTCATATATATATTTTTTTTTTTTAAAGGGGGGAACATAAAAATAAACAACTTTCTATTAGGTTTGTAGTTTCCAAATGTTATAGTTTAGCAGCAGTTTCCTTCCTTCTGCCTTCATAGTACATTTTCTTACTGCCCTGGTTGGGTCCCGGCCCCTTCATGGGCATTGGCTGCCAGCTCTCCAGGCTTCTCTATGTTTCTGCCCCTGGTCATAATCTCGGTAGCGCACACAGGCTCCCTGCTCACCTCTGCCTGTCTCCTTCCTGAACTTACTGATAGAAAGAAAGCAACTGTTGGAGTCATTTACAGCTGCAGGGAAGCAAACAATAGATCTTGAATAGAATGATTTCTCCTGCACTCACAGGAGCAGACAGGAGAGTAGATCAGCTGATAAGTAATGCAAACACATGTAAGACTGAGCAATTTCACAAGCATATTAGCTGCCCACTTGTCTTTAGCACACACTGACCGGCAGCAGAGTGTATAGTCCTGTCCTGTAGCAAATCAGCTTGTGAGACTTCCATACTCAGGCAGCCCTACATGTGTTTATATTACTTATCAGCAGGTCTTCTCTCCTGTTGGCTCCTGTGAGTGCAGGAGAAACAGTTCTAGTTACGATCTCTTGTTTGCTTCCCTGCAGCTGTAAATGACTCAATCAGTAAGCTCAGGAACATACTCTTTTATGAGCCAGCATTGCCAGGGGAGCGAGCATGTTATGTCTGTGGGCGTGATGAAGCTGGCAGACTGAAGACGCCCCCAAGCTCTGTTAACACGCCCCCTGTTTTAAAACTGAAAATGCTGTGAGCTGAGAGAAGGTGCACGAACTGAGGTGGTGAGAAAAACCTTTTGGCTTTATTTATAATATCAATAATAACTTAATTATATACAATATCTCACAAAAAGTGAGTACACTCCTCACATTTTTGTGAATATGGTATTATAACTTCATCGGACAAGACTGAAGATATGACATTTTGATACGATGTACATTAGTCAGCATACAGCTTGTATTACAGTGTAAATTTGGTGTGCCCTCAAAATAACTCAACACACAGCCATCTAAACCACTGACAACAACAGTGAGTACACCCCTAAGTGAAAATGGACTAATTATGCCACCATTATTTTCCACCTCTGCCTTAACGCTCTTGGGCATGGTATTCACTAGAGCTTCACAGATTGCATCCACTGGAATCCTCTTCCACTTCTCTATGACGACATGACGGAGCTGGTGGTTGTCAGAGACCTTGCGCTTTTTCACCTTCCATTTGAGGATGCCCCACAGATGCTCCATAGGGTTTAGGTCTGGAAACATGCTTGGCCAGTCTGACACCTTTAGCCTCATTTATTTTAGCAAGGCAGTGGTCGTCTAGGAGGTGTGTTTGAGGTCCTTATCATTGTAAGGCTGAGGGGGGTTTCCCC
>JAODAL010071080.1:0-15671 GCA_025379985.1 Phyllomedusa bahiana
ATGAGAACTCTATATCCTGGACAGTTGCCTTTCTGTGGATAAATTTGAATATTTATATAATCTCTGTTATTTAGATGTTAAAACATTGATGATGTCACTATTTTTTAAACTACCAATTAAAGCTTAAAGGGGTGGTCTCATTACAGGGGTCGCTGCTTTTTATGCTAAAGATCTTGCAAAATCAAGTTACTTTGCAATATGTGTCAATTAACCGTGTCCTACCTATTCCTAGTATCCCCTCTTGTATGGCGCATCAATCCTCGGGCCCTATAGATACGCCCTTTCAGTCTCTCCTGATAGGCTGCCAGCACTTGTCGCATAGTTTACGCCCTGTTCAGTCTTCTGTTGGCTGCCAGCACGGGTTTGCTATGCTACAGACCTGTTTATCTTCCTGATAGGCTGCCAGCACTGGTTGCTTAGTACAGACCTGTTAATCTCTCCTGATAGGTGCCAGCATGGTTGCTTTTCTACGACTGTTTGATCTTCCTGATAAGCTGCCAAACGGTTATGTAGAAACCTGGCTTCATGAAAACCTAATGGAAGCCAGAAAACACGCCCCAAATTTCAAAGTGAAAACCAAAAAATAGGGGGAACAATGTATGAGAAAACCCCCCCCCTTTAAGTTTGCCCCGCCCGTGTTTCTATTTTGACTTTCTCTAGACTATTTGGGGTACTTGGCTTGGATAGTCGGTATTTGTTCTGATTTTGTTGATGGATTTTCAACGCAAGAATGTTCACAACCACTGACAGCAAAGGCGACATGCGAACGGGGCTCGCCAAAAATCGGGGTCTTTTGCCCGAAAATATTTTTTCCATTTTTTAAAAATACCCAGCCAGTACCAAGCGTTTCAGAGCCCCCGCAGCCCCTTTGTAATGCGCCCTGATTTTGAGGAGGGGGGGGGGGGGTTTGTGGGGGGGCGCGCACTACAACCGTACAAAGCTCCACATTTTAGCTTTCAGTCCGACAAATCCAGGGCTTAGCTGGAATAAGGGAATTTTTAATGGTTTTCCCTGGCCCAAGTGTCGATTGTAGCTAGAAGTCTAAATCCCTGACCTGCAGTAGAAAGGGTTTAAGATTCAGGCACATTCTATGCTACTAATGCGCAGAAAAAAATGGCACCTGGGCGCCAAAATACATGGGTGTTCCAAAAACCTCCAAAAAAAATCAGGACTGTCCATGATCATATAGTTATACATCAATATAAATGGTTTATGCTGCCGCATTTCTAGACTAGGGACCCCCTGACCCTGAAATACCTTGAACAGAGGTGACCCGGGATTACAGAAACAGCACGCAGAGCCCATGCGGTTGTTTCCATAATCCCAGGTCTCCACAATCTGCTGGGCGTGTCTGTGATAGGAAAAACCCTTTAATTTATATAAGGCTGTACCGGCCCTTTAAAAGTTCTGTGCTGCTTCCAGGTCTCCCCATGTAATAATACACAGGGTCTGATTAACCCCTCGGGCACCATAGGGACGTTTCTACAGGGTAAATTCAATCCTGCCGCCGGTAATCAGGCGATGAGATCACTTAAGATTGTGGGAATCGTCCCAGCGTCGCCTGCAAAGGTCACAAATAATCACATAAGAACCAGAAACCGCAATGTAACTTTCCCATGAAACGTGATGAGTGACGCTTCCTCTTTATATCACACATAACAGTTTTTGGAGGAAACTCTCCCCGTCCGGGGCTGGAAGATAATCATTGCGCCAAACCCTGCAGTGGGTACGGTGGCGTCACTCCTCGCGGGGAGTCTGCACCGCAATCCTCCAGCAATCTACAGTACAGTGTGACAAGCCGGGTTCAGTCACAGCGGATAAAACCCACCACAGATTTGGGGTGTACAGACTTTAAGATCACGTCCTGCACAATCTGGGGCAGAACAGTCGCAGATTAATGGGATGTGCAAACCCAAAAACCACGAAACCGTTTTCCAGTGTATGAAAGGGGTTTTCATGTGATAGGCCCCAGTGTAGTAAGGGGCCCCCACCTGTCCGTATGCAGGGGTTATCATGGAGACTGGGGCCCCAGTGCAGTAAGGGCCCGCACCTGTCCTGTATGCAGAGGGTTATCATGGTGACCAGGGCCCCAGTGTAGTAAGGGCCCGCACCTTCCTGTATGCAGAGGGTATCAGGGAGAGGGGGCCCCCAGTGCAGAAAGGCCCCCGCCCCCTGTCCTGTATGCAGAGGGTATCATGGTGACAGGGCCCCGTTTATTAAGGGGCCCGCACCTGTCCTGTAGCGAGGATTATAGGGAGTTTGGGAGCCCAGTGTAGAAGGGCCCCCTGTCCTGTATGCAGGGGGTTATCATGGAGGACTTGGGCCCCAGTGCAGAAAGGGGCCCGGACCTGTCCTTTATGCAGGGGGTTATCATGGAGACTGGACCCCCGTCAGTAAGGGGGCCGGGGACCTGTCCTGTATGCAGGGGTTATCATGGAGACTGGACCCCCAGTGTAGTAAGGGCGGCCGTCCCTGTATGCAGGGGGTTATCATGGAGATTGGGGCCCCAGTGCAGTAAGGGCCCGCCCCTGTCCTGGAGAGGGTTTCATGGTGACCAGGGCCCCCAGTGCAGAAAGGGGCCCTTCATCTGTCCTGTATGCAGGGGGTTAAGGAAACGGAGGCCCTGGTGCATAAGGGCCCTCCCGCCCTTTATCGGGGGTTATCATGGTGCCCCAGGGCCCCTGCAGAAAGGGGCCTTATCGTCCTGTATGCGGGGGTTTTATCATGGAAATGGAGCCCTCTGCACTAAGGGGCGCCCTTCCTGTATGCAGAGGATTATCATGGTGACTGGAGCCCCAGTGCAGTAAGGGCCCTCACCTGTCCTGTATGCAGAGGGTTATCATGGAAACTGGAGCCCTGGTCCACTAAGGGCCCGCACCTGTCCTGTATGCAGAGGGTTATCATGGAAACTGGAGCCCTGGTGCACTAAGGGCGCGCACCTGTCCTGTATGAAGAGGGTTATCATGGTGACCAGAGCCCCAGTGTAGTAAGGGCCCGGACCTGTCCTGTATGCAGAGGGTTATCATGGAGACTTGGGCCCCAGTGCAGTAAGGGTCCGGACCGGTCCTGTATGCAGAGGGTTATCATGGAGACTGGAGCCCCAGTGCAGTAAGGGCCCGGACCTGTCCTGTATGCAGAGGGTTATCATGGAGACTGGGGCCCCAGTGCAGTAAGGGCCCGCACCTGTCCTGTATGCAGAGTGATATCATGCAGACTGGGGCCCCAGTGCCGTAAGGGCCCTCACCTCTCCTGTATGCAGAGGGTTATTGTGGAGATTTGGGCCCCAGTGCAGTAAGGGCCCACACCTGTCCTGTATGAAGAGGGTTTTTGGTGCTTGTTTGTGCAAATAAAAACACGGTTGGTCTCCAGATTTTGTCCCGGCCTAATACGTTGAAGTGTGCTGGAAGGCACTGGAGGACAGAACATGAAACGCGTCAGTTTGTAATGTTCCACTTGTTCTTACTGCACCATTTTTATTTTATAATGTGAAATAATAGAGTGTGTATTTTTATGGATGAGGAGCCGACATCACTGTGTATGAATGCTGGCAAGTTGTGCCTGAAAAAAAACCAAAAAAAAAAACAAAGCTGGTCCATTCACTGACAGCAAGCCGAGATCTAGAAAAGCCTGAGGAATAAATGCTAGAAATTGTCTTTGAACATTAAAGTCAAACAGAATGATTGCATTTTTTTTGCGCTGTGATTATTATAAAGAACCTTTACGGTGCTGCAACCGAGACACTGTAATCACATTATGTCTCTATTAAAACATATAAGTAAAATCAACACGTTTCGCACGCGTCCCCCGGATGTAAAACAATTTACATGGAAACCGCGTTTTAGACTTAAAAAAAAAGAGACAGCAGTTCCAAAACGAGTTGGCACCGGGCCGGTAACCGAACACTGCAGCACATTACACTCTTCAAATTTAAAGGGGTTGTCTCACCACATTGATTCATCTGACCTTAGTCTGTTTTCTTGGTTTTTATAATGTTTTATAAAGGAAATATGAAAAATAACAAAAAGGATCTTTATCTGTTTTTTTCCAGCAGAATTCATTTACTATTGACCAAGAAATTAAAAGACCTAGGGGAAAGTTTACCAAGTCAGATAATATAGTCCTATGTCACACCACGGAATGTAATAGATGTTCCCTGCAATCCTATGTAACACCACAGAATTTAGTAGATGTCACCTGCAGTCCTATGTAACAGCACAGATAACACAGTGATCACTCTCTGAGTACAGATCAAATAGTAGATGTCACCTGCAGTCCTATGTAACACAACATAACACAGGGATAACTCTGAGTACAGATAACGCCATTTAAGGGTTTCCTAAAGAGTTACCAGCAGCACAGAGTATTTCAGATGAAGTTGCTTCTGATCTCTGTCCACTTGTAATATCATATTCTAGTACACAACCAATACAGGTAGCTGTGGTCCCACAGCAGCACAGAGCATTTCAGCAGATGAGCACCATGCTCGGTGGGGGGGGGGGGGGAGCTTACCTTGAGGCTGCTCTTTCCGTGGTCTGTGGATTTGATACATTGTTGCCTTTGCTACGTTGTTGCTGCTGCGGGTGAAGCCTCAGCGTTACTTTTGGTTTTCGGTTTATGATACATTGTAGATTAGATGAGATTCTGACTCCGATAGGACTGGGAGACAACTACTCCCTCTGGACTCGTCCCCGTGTCGCTGCTGTTTGCAGATATTCATCTCTGTTACCAGTTTCATTGGCACAGTCTGATACTCGGCGGCAGAGGCGGCGGTCAGGTAAGAGGGGGTGAGACAGGGCTGGGTGATGGGGGCAGTGAATTGACCACCTAATCAAGGGGGAATGTTTTTTTGTGTCCAGCTACATACATATATACACAGCTACACATATACATACCCCTTCTGTACTGGGCAAGCAGAGGCATCACACCTAAGGGGGCAGAAAGGCTTCCCTACCACATAAGAGGACACCAGTAACATAGAATGCACAAGGTATGTGCGGCCCATCTTGCAGATTTGGCTTTGACTTGGAGCCACTCCGGGATGAGAATAGAGCAGAGAGGGCACCTGAGCAAAACACAAAATGGGGCCCCATTATGTTGGTTTAGGCCACCACATCCCACCATGCAGTGTTGGACTGGTGTTGCTCAACTATAGAGTTGATTCTTGGGGCCACCAGTGAAGCTGATAGTTGGGGCCACCAGTGGAGCTGATTCCTGGGGCCACCAGTGGAGCTGATTCTTGGGGGCCACCAGTGGAGCTGATTCTTGGGACCACCAGTGGAGCTGATTCTTGGGTCCACCAGTGGAGATGATTCTTGGAGCCACCAGTGGAGGTGATTCTTGGGGCCACCAATGGAGCTGATTCCTGGGGCCACCAATGGAGCTGATTCCTGGGGCCACCAATGGAGCTGATTCCTGGGGCCACCAGTGGAGATGATTCTTGGGCCCCACCAGTGGAGATGATTCTTGGGCCCCACCAGTGGAGATGATTCTAGGGCCCACCAGTGGAGATGATTCTTGGGCCCACCAGTAGAGATGATTCTTGGGGCCACCAGTGGAGCTGATTCTTGGGGCCACCAGTGGAGCTGATTCTTGGGGGCCACCAGTGGAGCAGATTCTTGGGGGCCACCAGTGGAGTAGATTCTTGGGGGCCACGAGTGGAGTAGATTCTTGGGGCCACCAGTGGAGGTGATTCTTGGAGCCCACCAGTGGAGGTGATTCTTGGAGCCCACCAGTGAGATGATTCTTGGGGCCACCTGTGGAGCTGTTTCCTGGGGCCACCAGTGGAGCTGATTCCTGGGGCCACCAGTAGAGCTGATTCCTGGGGCCACCAGTAGAGCTGATTCCCGGGGCCACCAGTGGAGATGATTCCCGGGGCCACCAGTGGAGGTGATTCTTGGGGGCCACCAGTGGAGCTGATTCTTGGATCCCACCAGTGGAGGTGATTCTTGGGGGCCACCAGTGGAGTAGATTCTTGGGGCAACCTTTGGAGCTGATTCTTGGGGGCCAGCAGTGGAGATGATTCTTGGGGCCAACAGTGGAGGTGATTCTTGGGGGCCAGCAGTGGAGATGATTCTTGGGGGGCCACCGGTGGAGTAGATTCTTGGGGGCCACCAGTGGAGCAGATTCTTGGGGCCACCAGTGGAGTAGATTCTTGGGGCCACCAGTGGAGCTGATTCTTGGGGGCCAGCAGTGGAGCTGATTCTTGGGGCCACCAGTGGAGATGATTCTTGGGGCCACCAGTGGAGTAGATTCTTGGGGGCCACCAGTGGAGTAGATTCTCGGGGGCCACCAGTGGAGTATATTCTTGGGGGCCACCAGTGGAGCTGATTCTTGGGGCCACCAGTGGAGCTGATTCTTGGGGGCCCACCAGTGGAGTTGATTCTTGGGGCCACCAGTGGAGCTGATTCTTGGGGGCCCACCAGTGGAGCTGATTCTTGGGGGCCCACCAGTGTAGCTGATTGTTGGGGCCCACCAGTGGTGCCGATTGTTGGGGCCCATCAGTGGAGATGATTGTTGGGGCCACCAGTGGAGCTGATTTTTAGGGCCCACCTCCCAGCTATTGTATTTGATGGCACATGCCCTTTTTAATCTGCCTTTCCCTTTAAAAAGCTGTCCCAGGCCAGCTATGCCTCGTGGCCCACCGTGGGCTAATCGGAGTCTGCCTCCATGATGGGACTATATGTCCTGTTCTTTGTCATCCTCTGCTGTATCACACTGGCTTCCCCTGGAGGATGGGTAACGTTGCTATGCTACTAGTGTTACCTGAGGACAAGTCCAGGCTGGGAATTTGTGGAGGGAAATGTTCTGCCGATTTGTTTTTCATGCATGTGATTTGGAGTCATGTACACAGGGTGCGGGGGGGCTCGGGCCACTGACCGGCTTCTGTTACAGCCGCAGGTGTGGGATGTGGGTATCCCCTTATGATGTCCATCCATTTGTGAAAAACAGGTTACTGGGAAACAAGTCCTCACTTGCCTTCTAGGAACAATTAAAATGCTGCCCCCTATAAAAAAATATATATATAATGTCTACAGTGCTGCTCCAGGTTCCTGCCATCGACATGCACACTCAGTGGCTGAGCATGCATATATGGGTAAAGGGAGGCAAGCTGCTGCCCCTGTGTCGGCCGCTTAACTCCTTTGGAGGATCAAAGGATTGGACGTTATTCTGAAACCTGCCTGCTCCTTCATTCCCCTGACTCCATCTATCAGGCGGAGAGTTGAGAGCCCTTCATACACTTAATAGAGTCATCCCAAAATTGATAGGTTTAGCCGACCTTGCTCCTATGTGTATGCGGCCGGTGGAGCATCCTCTATGTTCATTCCTATGACTTAAAACCAATGTAAAAAGCCGAAATAATGATAAAACTTTGAATCATTTTTCTTTTACTTTGTCCGTTTTCTATTATTCATTTGATGAAATTCTCCTTTTTTTTCCAGAAGATAAAGTTAATTTTCATGAGAGTGCGCCTGCTCCACCGTCTCAGCACATCCATCTTATTCATCAGAAATTATTTTAAGCCGGTAAGATGATAGATCTTGAATGGAAAGTGTATAAAGTACTGTAAATTACCAAGATAAATCCTATCCCAGCCCTTAATTCATCACAGTCTGCAGATGTATACCTTATACAATGTGATAATGGTGCTCCCTATATACAAGAATATAACTACTATAATACCGCCCTCTATGTACAAGAATATAACTGCTATAATACTGCTCCTATGTACAAGAATATAACTACTGTAATACTGCTCCCTATGTACAAGAATATAACTACTATAATACTACCCCCTATGTACAATAATATAACTACTATAATACTGCCCCTATGTACAAGAATATAACTACTATAATACTGCCCCTATGTACAATAATATAACTACTATAATACTGCCCCCTATGTACAAGAATATAACTACTATAATACTACCCCCTATGTACAAGAATATAACTACTATAATACTGCCCCTATGTACAAGAATATAACTACTATAATACTGCCTCCTATGTACAAGAATATAACTACTATAATACTGCTCCTATGTACAAGAATATAACTACTATAATACTACCACCTATGTACAATAATATTACTACTATAATACTGCCCCTATGTACAAGAATATAACTACTATAATACTGCTCCTATGTACAAGAATATAACTACTGTAATACTACCACCTATGTACAAGAATATTACTACTATAATACTGTCCCTATGTACAAGAATATAACTACTATAATACTGCCTCCTATGTACAAGAATATAACTACTATAATACTGCCCCCTATGTACAAGAATATAACTACTATAATACTGCCCCTATGTACAAGAATATAACTACTATAATACTGCCCCCTATGTATAAGAATATTACTACTATAATACTGCCCCTATGTACAAGAATATAACTACTATAATACTTCCCCCATGTACAAGAATATTACTACTATAATACTGCCCCTATGTACAAGAATATAACTACTATAATACTGCCCCCTATGTACAAGAATATAACTACTATAATACTGCCCCTATGTACAAGAATATAACTACTATAATCCTTCCCCCATGTACAAGAATATTACTACTATAATACTGCCCCTATGTACAAGAATATAACTACTATAATACTGCCCCTATGTACAAGAATATAACTACTATAATCCTTCCCCCATGTACAAGAATATTACTACTATAATACTGCCCCTATGTACAAGAATATAACTGCTATAATACTATGTACAAGAATATAACTACTATAATACTGCCTCCTATGTACAAGAATATTACTACTATAATACTGCCTCCTATGTGCAAGAATATAACTACTATAATACTGCCCCTATGTACAAGAATATACACTCACCGGCCACTTTATTAGTTACACCTGTCCAACTACTATAATACTGCTCCCTATGTACAAGAATATTACTACTATAATACTGCCCCGTAGTTACTGGGGTGTCTCTATGTTTCCAGTCTCATGTTCTTGTCATTTATTTCATTTAACATTAAATTGTTTTGTTTTTTGTAAATCAGTTTCAGATAAACAGATGATTTTTTTAATCTTATATATGAAATTTATTTTTCTGTTGAATTTACTGATTGTTTGAAGTTGCAAAATTTTTATATGGCAGGTGCTGGTTATGCGTGTATTATGTGATGCAATACTAGAGCGGTTGTACTGTGTGGTGTTACACCTTCAGGTGCTGAGGATTAAATTGAACACATGGAAGTTTTGAGAATATACGAGTTACAATGTGTATAAGAGTAGAGAAGTGATACTGTGCATTTAAATATGAAGCTGGAAGAGATACCTAGAATTTCATTGAGCAGAAAGAAGTGGTACTGTGTAGCTTGGTACTGTTTGAAAAGTTGTACGGCTTAGTTTGGTACTGGTTGAGACGTGGTATTGTGTAGCTTGTTACTGGTTGAGAAGTGGTACTGTGTAACTTGGTACTGGTTGAGAAGTGGCACTGTGTAGCTTGGTACTGGTTGAGAAGTGGCACTGTGTAGCTTGGTACTGGTTGAGAAGTGGTACTGTGTAGCTTGGTACTGGTTGAGAAGTGTTAATGTGTAGCTTGGTACTGGTTGAGAAGTGGCACTGTGTAGCTTGGTACTGGTTGAGAAGTGGCACTGTGTAGCTTGGTACTGGTTGAGAAGTGGTACTGTGTAGCTTGGTACTGGTTGAGAAGTGGTACTGCGTAACTTGGTACTGGTTGAGAAGTGGAACTGTGTATCTTGGTACTGGTTGAGAAGTGGTACTGTGTAACTTGGTACTGATTGAGAAGTGGTAATGTGTAGCTTGGTACTGGTTGAGAAGTGGTATTGTGTAGCTTGGTACTGGTTGAGAAGTGGCACTGTGTAGCTTGGTACTGGTTGAGAAGTGGCACTGTGTAGCTTGGTACTGGTTGAGAAGTGGTATTGTGTAGCTTGGTACTGGTTGAGAAGTGGCACTGTGTAGCTTGGTACTGGTTGAGAAGTTGTACTGCGTAGCTTGGTACTGGTTGAGAAGTGGTACTGTGTAGCTTGGTACTGGTTGAGAAGTGGTATTGTGTAGCTTGGTACTGGTTGAGAAGTGGCACTGTGTAGCTTGGTACTGGTTGAGAAGTGGTATTGTGTAGCTTGGTACTGGTTGAGAAGTGGTAATGTGTAGCTTGGTACTGGTTGAGAAGTGGTACTGTTTAGCTTGGTACTGGTTGAGAAGTGGTATTGTGTAGCTTGGTACTGGTTGAGAAGTTGTACTGCGTAGCTTGGTACTGGTTGAGAAGTGGCACTGTGTAGCTTGGTACTGGATGAGAAGTGGCACTGTGTAGCTTGGTGACTGGTTGAGAAGTGGTATTTGTAGCTTGGTACTGGGTTGAGAAGTGGCACTGTGTAGCTTGGTACTGGTTGAAAGTTTGTACTGCGTAGCTTTTGGGACTGGTTTGAGAAGGGCACTGTGTTTGCTTGGTACTGGTTGAGAAGTGGTATTGTGTAGCTTGGTAAATGGTTGAAAAAGTGGCACTGTGTAGCTTGGTACTGGTTGAGAAGTGGTTATTGTGTATTGTACTGGTTGAGAAGTTGGGAATGTGTAGCTTTGGTACTGGGTTTAGAAGTGGTACTGTTTAGCTTGGTACTGGTTGAGAAGTGGTACTGTTTAGCTTGGTACTGGTTGAGAAGTGGTATTGTGTAGCTTGGTACTGTTTTGAGAAGTGGCATGTGTAGCTTGGTACTGGGTTTTAGAAGTTTGGGATTGTGTAGCTTGGTACTGGTTGGTTGAGAAGTGGCACTGTGTAGCTTGGTACTGTTGAAAGTTTGGTTTGTGTAGCTTGGTACTGGTTTGAGAAGTGGTAATGTGTAGCTTGGTTACTGGTTAGAAGTGGTACTGTTTTTGCTTGGTACTGGTTGAGAAGTGGTATTTGTGTAGCTTGGTTTAAGGTTGAGAAGTTTGGGAATGTGTACTTGGTAAATGGTTGAGAAGTGGTACTGTTTAGCTTTGGTACTGGTTGAGAAGTGGTATGTGTAGCTTGGTACTGGTTGGAAGTGGTCGGGTTTAGTTTGGAAATGGTTGAGAAGGGGTTTTGTGTAGCTTGGTACGGTTGAAAAGGGGGCCTGTGATTTGGGTATTTGTTGAGAATGGTATTGTGTAGTTTGGTTACTGGTTGAGAAGTGGTAGTTTAGTTGTACTGGCTGAAAAGTTGTATTGGTTGCTTGGTACTGGTTGAGAAGTGATTTTGTGTAGCTTGGTACTGGTGAGAGTGGTTTTTGCTTAGCTTGTAAGGGTTTTGGAAAATTTGGTACTGTGTAGCTTTGTATTGGATAAAAAGTTGTATGGAGCTTGGTACTGGTTCATAAGTGGTACTGTGTAGCTTGGTAATGGTCAAGAAATAGTACTGTGTAATTTTCTGGAACATGTCTTAGGAATCTTGGAGACGTCAGAGATTGTGCAAGTTTCCACATTTTCCGGTGATTGTCCATCAGGAACCTGTGACACAATGTAGCGGTGAGGTGCAGGATTCCTGTGCAGTGAGCGGGTGAGGTACTCGCCCCAATATTGTCATCCTTAAAGCAGGCCCCTGATGCCCTATGTGACGCGGTGATCGGGGAATGCATTTTACTGTGTTTATCTATGAACGTATCTGAGCCGGGATCCAGGAAATGCTGCGTTTTCTATAAAACTTAGGTTATTGTTTTATGAGCAATCATAAAAAAAAAAATGGGAAATCAAAGGGGGGCCAAGGGCATGAAATTTATATCAGCCCGGGAGCTTAAAAGGAGGGGGCTGATATAGTCAATAGGTATTTTGTCTCTGGTTTTTATATATGGATTTTTATAAGAGGAGCGGGATATCAGTCACATAGGGTAATGCCCCTTGGTTCTTCAGACTGGAGCATTTTAGGAGCGGCTGTATCATCACTTAGGTTTTTAGTCTTGGGTTATTCGACGGGCGTTAAAGAGGAGCGGGCGATATCAGCACTAGGATTTTAATTCTGGGGTTTTATATCAGTAGGGGCTTTATAAGGGGACGGCGATATCAGTCATAGGTAAAAAGTCCTGGTTAATCGTAGGAGCGTTATAAGAGGAAGCGACGACATCAGTCACTAGGAGAAAAGTCTGGGGGTTTATTTCGTACTGGAGCGTTATAAGGGGGAGCACTATATCTTTCACATAGGATGTTTTGTCTTTTATTCATGCTGAGCGTTATAAGAGGACGGCTAAAATTTCGTCACATGGATGTAATGTCTGGAGTTTATATCATACTGGAGCGTTAAAAAGGGGGAGCGGTGATATCAGTTCACATGGGTGTAAATGCCCCTGGTTATTTTGGTTACGGAGCGTTATAAGGGGAGCGGCTGATTTCGCCACATGGTTAATGTCTCGGGTTATATAAAATATGGGCTTATAAGAGGCGCGGGTTGGATATCGGTCACATAGGATGAAAGTCTCTGGTTATATCAATACGGGAGGTTTTTAAGAGGAGCAGTTATATCAGTCACTGGATGTAATTTGGTTATATCAGTACTGGACATTAAAAGAGGACGGCGTATCAGCCCCGGGATGTAATGTTGGAGGTTATATCATACTGGGCGAAATTAAAGTAGGGCTTTATCGTCCATAGGGTAATGTCTCTGGTTATTCAACTGGAGCGTTTAAGAGGAGCGGTGTATCAGTACATAGATGTAATGTTTTGGGTTATATCAGTACTGGAGCTTTTATAAGGTACGGCTTTTTCAGCCATGGGATGAAAAGTCTGGTTATATCAGTACTGGGGGTTATAAGGGAGGGGGGCCTGATATCAGTCAATGGGAAATGTAATGTCTCTGGTTATATCAGTACTGGATTTTAAAGAGGAGCGGCTGTATCAGTCAAGGGGTTTTTTAAAAATGTCGGGAGGTTATATCAGTCCTGGGCGTTAAAAGGGGGACGGCTGATATCACACTAGGATTTAATTTTTGGAGGTTATATCAGTGCTGGGCATTATAAGAGGACGGCTGAATCAGTCCATGGGGATTAATGCTTGGTTTTTATTCGTTGGTTTAAGAGGGCGGCTGATTCAGTCACAAAGGTTTAAATTGTTCTCTGGTTTTTCAGTTTCTGGGACTTTATAAGAGGAGCGGCTGATATCAGTCACATGGGAATGTTTTGGGTTTTTATATCAGTACTGCAGCGTTTAGGGGAGTGCTAATCAGTCCATGGATGAAATGTTATGGGTATTCAGTACTGGGCGTTTAAAAAGGGGGGCGGCTGATTCAGTCACATAGGATGTAATGTCTGGGGTTTTTATATCAGTACTGAAGCGTTATAAGGGACGGCGTACGTTACATGGATGTATGTTTTGGGTTTTATAGAAACGGAGCGTTAAAAGAGGAGCGGTGATATCATACATAGGATGTAATGTCTCGGGTTATATCATACGGCCCGTTTTAAAGGAGGGGCTTTTTCAGTCACATGGTTTTAAGTCGGAGGTTTTTATATCAGTCCTGGAGCTTTTATAAGAGGGGGGTGATATCAGTAATGGGTTTAATGTCTGGGGTTATTCAGTGCTGGAGCTTTAAGAGGGAGGGCTGATATCATCACATAGGATTTAATGTCTGGGGTTATATCAGTACGGAGGTTATAAGGGCACTGATATCAGTCACTTTGGATGAAAATGTCTCTTTTTTATATCAGTTTGGGCATTATAAAGAGGAGGGGGCTAAATCAGTTCACATGGATGTAATGTCTGGGGGTTTATCGTATTTGGACCCGTTAGAAGAGGAAAACGGCTGATATCAGTACTAGGATGTAATGGCGGGGTTTTATCAGTACTGGAGCGTTATAAGAGGACGGTGATACAGTACATAGGATGTAATGTCTGGAGGTTTTATCAGTATGGAGCGTTATAAAGGAGGGGCCCTTATATCGCAATGGTGTAATGTCGGGAGGTTTAATCAGACTGGAGCATTTAAGAGGAGCGGCTGAATCGTCAATAGGATGTAATTCTCTGGCTAATCAGAATGGGGTTTATAATGGGGGTGGTGTTTATTTATTTACTGCCCCACTGTTTGGGTTCTTTTTAATCTGCTTTTTTTGTTTACTGGTTTTGTCCATTGTTTGATGTATAGGGGTATAGCAGAACGGTTGGGGGTAAATTTTTATGATTTTTTACGTAGGGACTTTTTTAGGGTTATTATGTCTTGATGCACATAACTATTTATAGCCATGTTGCAGCAGAATCATTCATGTACAGGGGTGGCGGCACTATTTATGTTGTATATTCAGTAGGGCAGTGTTATTTTAGATCCTAATGAGATTGGATTTTTTTTCCCCTACTTTTGTTTAATCTGCTCCTTTGTATATTGATGTAGTAGAATCATTCATGTACACAGTTGGCGGCACTGCTTTCTGATGTTTTTACAGTTTTGGAAAAGGGCATTTTTTTTAGGTTGGGAATGTTTGAAAAGCTTACACCCGGCAGGCAGGTTGTGCCAATCACCCTGGGCACGTTTATTTCCTTTGGGTGTATAATTTTCCGGGAACTTCTTTTAGGAATCATTTCTTTACCAGATTTAAAAGATGCCAAACTTTCCTACTAGGCTCCGTTGTGCAGCCACGAACATTGCGCCATGTCTGCCCCGTCCACCATCACTGGGCTTTAGGAGTCTTTTTTTGGGCCCCCTCGTCCTCTCTTGCCTCTTCCCCGTGCATGGCTGCTCCAGCTCCTTTCTTTTGCACAGTAGCTTGCTCAGGCTTGAGCCACTTTGGGTCTTAAGCAATGGAGCTGCAGGTGATCATCCACATCCTCCCTTCCCAGAACAAGGCACAAGACCTCAGTGCAGACCTAGAGAGCAGAGCAATGTAGTGCAGAGTGATTACAGCAAAGCAATGTAGTGCAGAGCCTGAGAGCAGAGCAATATAGTGTAGAGTGATTACAGCAGAGCAATACAGTGCAGAGCCTGAGAGCAGAGCAATATAGTGTAGCGTGATTACAGCAGAGCAATGTAGTGCAGAGCTTTTGTAGATGAGGAATGTAGAGCAGAGCCACAGAGCAATGTAGTGCAGAGTGATTACAGTAGAGAAATGTAGTGCAGAGCCGGGACGAGCAATTTTAGTTTTGGTGAAATTTAAACAGACGATATAGTGCAGAGCCTGAGAGCAGAGCAATATAGTGTAATTACAGCAAAGCAATGTAGTGCAGAGCAATATAGGTTTTAGTGATTCAGAGACGATATAGTGCAGAGCCTGGAGCAAAAGCAAATTTTTGTGTAATTACAGCAAAGCAATGTAGTGCAGAGCAATTAGTTAAGGTTCGAGAGCACGTGTGCAGGATTTTGTAGCTGAGGAATGTAGAGCAGAGCCACGAGGCAATATATGCGAGTATTACATAGAGCAAGATGCAGAGCTTTTATACAGGAACTAAAGCAGGCCAACGCCTTAGAGCAGAGCAATATAGTGCAGAGCTTTTGTAGCTGAGGAATGTAGGAGACAAATGGTTCAGGGGGCAAAATTTAAGGGGCGACTTTTTAGAGCTGTGGAATAAAGTGCAGAACATTTAAGTGCAGAGCGTCAGAGGAGGGCAAAGTACTGCAGAGCACTAGGAACTGACAATGTAAGTGCAGGCTGGTGTTGTTAAAAAGTAGTGTCAGGTCCTGCTGACAATTTTTGCAGGCATATAGTACAAAGCAGTGTATTTCGGGGAAAAT